>LBNU01002813.1:0-15599 GCA_014162995.1 Artemisia annua | reverse complement strand
CTACTTTCTCTCTCTAGAATTTCTTTCTTTCTCTCTTGCTTGGAACGAACCAAACCACATGATTATTCATGTTTGTGATGTTAACTAGTATCCTACAAAATATGCAATAGTTAGAAAGTTATATGCCTATTTGTTATAAGTTTATAAGTTTAGGTTAGAAAACATAAATATATATATATATAAAGGGTAAAAATGGACTATTTTCATAAAATATAAAAACCTATTTAAGTTAGAAGCATAACACAATACTAGGGAGCTTCATGCGAGGAGTACTATGTGGATATTTCATTTTGACGAGTTTGTTGGGTTTACGAATTAAAGAGCCCTGACTCCTCGAACGATTATTGCATATACTTCTGAGATATAATGGCCTGAACGGTGTTATGTTATAACTAAACCCTAATAACAACATAACTCATTAATAAGGAACTTTATATGAGGAGTATTAACTTCTGAATTATGATGGCCCGAATGGTATTATGCTGATCACATAATACAATAGTAGGGAGCTTTATGTGAGGAGTCATATACTTTTGAATTACAATGGCCCGAACAGTGTTATGTTATATATAAAAACCTAAATAGTAATTAGTTAAGAAAACCTAGACTAAGACTTGACATACGCACACCCACATTACCCCAGGATACGTGAGTAAGTTGTCTAAACCCCTACTTAAACTAGCTAGAGACTCAGGTGAGTTTTCATAGCCTCACACCCTTTTTAAATGCTTTTTAAATGTTTTACAAACCCTGTGAGGGGGATACATGCTTTAAAACCAAATACAAGTCTTTGCTTTAGATATTGCACGAGTCAACTAACAGCCATCATTACATAACCCAAAATTCATGAATCTAATCGTTTGGAAGGTTTTATCCAAACGAACGCGAATATAGTTGATAGATCTATTGGAGTTTGACAACTCCCGTTGGTATTAACACCCCACTAGGTGGTACCAATAAGTACTATATTTGAACCCACTGAAGGCTTAACTTTGGCAAGTTATCCTTCCCATCCCCTCATGGTTTGGTCTGCAGACCCCATGACCCGGATCGTTAACGTGTGGTTCATGAGCTTAGTGCATTATACCTTATTTCTAACACTAACCCTTTTCCACACATAGAGTTTAAGCTGAACTCTGTGGAACTTGTATTTACTCTTTACTTTTTAAACCTATGACTCTCACTCAACATACGTGCTGACTTTTAAGCATGTTATCTTAGGTAATTAGGCACTATAGGAACCCTGGCACGGAGAACCACTGGACATGAGGACGTCCAGAATAGTTATCATTCATCAATTTTGTGTCATAAAACGTATCTTAGGGACCTCTCTTTTGGTAAAAGTATATCTTTTGCTGTAAAAACTCTGATGAATAAATGAATGATACCAACCTTTTTAAAAAACGTCTCTTTTCGAGTCGTTTTCTATTATCTTGTCTTTGTTTCCATGAGTAATGCCCCAAACACTTTATCCGCTGCGATCAGTGAAAAATGGGGGTGTTACATCTCGTGTGACACTAAGTACTACAATGTAACTCCTTTAAGTGATAGCTTTATACTGTGAGACCACAATGTAAAACGTTGATAGATATAACTAGATAGCCAAGTTTAATCACTAAGAATATGCTCAAACAAGGATCATCAAAACATCGTACATCCAACCAACCCCGAGATATTTGAGATACTAAGTATACGAACCCGTAAATTACCAAACCAACCAAGCGACCATAATTTCTCAATTCCGTTAAGCTCAATTGATCTCGTGACGAAACGCGATCTTGAAAAAAAAAATAACCTCTAACCGTTCAAGTATTACAAACTTATCCCAAAAAGCAGTCAAACCCCGTAATTTTTATTTGTCTAAGTCCAATCTTCAAGTTTCATCCAACGATTAGTCAACAATTAAGTCCAAACAACCTTCTTATGACGAAATTTTGTAGGCTAGTCAATAAATATGATAATTTTCGGATTAATCCCTTGACTAGTCCAACAAAAATTCGTTATATGAGAAGTAACCAGTCCAAGTTTAACACAACCAAATATTGGATGATAACCCCATTAAGAATGTATCAACATTTTCGTCTATCTCACAAAATAAATTTGCACTTCTAATTCCTTAAATTCGGCTTATGCTTATAAACACAAAATGAAAGTCAGCCCTGTATACACAACCTGAATAAGTTCGATTAGGCCCAACAATAGCTTTATTCCTTTTCAGATTTTAAGGCCCAAGTCTAATTAACTTATAACTAGGATAAGCCCATTGCTGCCCAGTTGATCAAACCCATTCAACCCAAATAATGGCAGTATAAAACGACACTACACATCCCTAATTTTAAGTAACCCTAATCCATCTTAACAATAATCACGCAGCTACTCTATCTCCTCATCTCTCCCAACTGAGAAAATAAACGCATCTCCATATGTCATCATCATAACACACTGACTCACCATTACTACACTACGAACAAAGAATCAATCTATACCCTTGCTTTGTTTGTCGTTTGAAGTATAATCCGAATCAAGAAAGCATATAAGGACTTCAAGATCCATTCGTGGGTCTTTGGGTAGGTGAATATGTGTTTTGTTGTTGTTAAGTCTGTGTGTCTTCAAATCGAAACAGGAAAAGAAGAGAAAAAATTTGTTATTTTTCTTATTCCTTTTAATTTCGGATAGTAATTGAAGCCATGTCTTCAAAAATTAGATCGGTGATGATGGTTTTCTTGTAGCTTATGTCTTTGGACGAGTATTAGATCACACCAAGAAAACAAACTGAGATCTTCCGTTTTCCTTTTCGTTTCTTATTTTATGTGACCGAATGATGGAAGGGTTTAAACACTCTTGTTTTGATTCTTTTCATTGTACATATTAAAATGAAGCTTTGTCTTCAGAAAAAATTGATCTGTGATGATAATATTTTCGTGTGTTGGTTCATGATCTAAAAAATAATAAAATGAATCTGAGATCCCTTTGTTGTTTACGTTTCGTGTGATGTTGAACGAATCACAGATGTTTGATTTGTTGTAGGTTGTGGGCCGTTGGTGATTGGTTGTTGTTGTAGACGAGGTGACGGGTTCTAGGTTAGACAAGGATTCGTTGTTGTTGATTGTTGAGTTGTGTAACTGATGATGTTGTGTTTCGATGTCTCTTCAACTTCTTTTTCTTGTTTTTGATTTTTGTTTCTTATTGGACTGATGATGGTGATAAAAAAGTGAGGTATGAGTTGGTATAAGGTTTTGTGTTCTTGTCTTCATCTGCTTACTTCTTATGGACAAATCGCTAACTGCTGACGAAAATTTGGCAGCATAACGTTTAGATTTGTTAGATAATTTGTTTTCATTAGGCAAATCGCTACCTCAAATCAAATCACTACAGCAATCAGACAAAACTGTCACAATCAACCAGGTTTGTGTTTTTCCCTTTCAACACCAAATCGCTGCCAAGAAAAGCTTCATTGTTCCAAGAACACCACCAACATTCTGACCAGATTCCAACCACTTTTTGACCACAGATTCACAGTTTTTGATACAAAAGTTGCAAGTTATAAATGTTCCACCAACTGATATATTATTGGACAGTAAAGGCCATGAATCATATTAGTGAAAAACATGTAGAGGAAAGATTCAAACTTATAGTAGACCACTTTGATACCAAAAACAAAACACTTGTAATAAAACTGGTAACCCAAAAAAATGTAAACAGAAACAGTTGCCTCCATGGTTAAAACAGAAATGGAATAGACGATTTTGACAAGATTACACCACAAAAAATCAACCAAAACTAAAAACCTTGGCTCTGATACAAATTGTAGGATCAAAACATGTTGATTATGTGGTGATTCAGGTGGTCTTGGGTTATGGAAGATGATGGTAACCATTGTTAGGAGCTAGAGAGAGAAAGAGAGAGGTGGGAAGTTCTAGAGAGAGAAAAACACTTTATTTGTGTTTTATTGAATGAACAACCAACCCTTCCAATGAGATGGAAAGGGTTTATATACACTTACAGTATACGCCCTCCTGCGGGCTGTGGATCGGGTGTACAGTGGGTAAAGACCCGTCCGTCCTCCACGGTGTGACTATATCTAATCTACTATATACAAAACTAATAGCTACGCTAAGTATGTAAATACATGGGGTGACCGAACCTTTTTCTTAATCCTAACAACATGTCTCTTTATATAATAAAGACATTAGGGTTTACAAAGGAATAAACTAGAATAATAAAAGATACGTAGTAATCTTTTCCTTTTTGTGAAGTTTCTTCCTTTGTCTCCATAAGTCCCTCATGTTTCACATGTTTTGTCTTATCAACTTTGTTAGTGCAAATATTATGATATTTAATCTATACAGTCTTGTTTGTTTTGATTGATGACAAACATATAACTTGATACATAACGTAAAATGTACAAGTTACTTGTAATCTTATTTTGTCTCAACAAACATTCAACACCTCTCAACGTCTCGAGTCCTCGTATGCTACAATACAGGTTCGTACATGTTTGTTATGTGGCATTATGATCAAACCCCTTGACCAACCATTTAGAATGACTAAAATACTTTTAGTGTAGCCTCTCGCAAATTCCCGTACGATTAGTAAATAATAAATATGAATAAAAGGGTATTGCGTTATTTAAATACCATTTTTACGGGTAACAAATTTTTTTTTTTGTTATACATGACATGTTACGTGAATCACTACGATATTTGTGATTGAGCATTTTCCTAGGAACGATGCTTACACACGAACCTTGATAGTCTAATATCGCGAATATATTTTAAAACATATTATTTATATAAATATACGTTTCGTTTAATATCCGTACACTATATATACATTTCTCGAGCCTATGAAAATTCCCGAGATTGATCACTAATATTATTGGACCATAACCCGACTCTCGAAACATGCTATGTGGGCCCCCGTGACCCATTGGGCCACGTATAACCAAAACTGCACCCAACAGACCCTTTTATTTCTTTCTTTTCTTTGTTTTGGGCCTGATCCACGAAGCCCACCAAACGAGCCCACCCAACTGAGCTTATTTTCTTTTCTTTCTTTGATTTCCAGACGCGACCAAGCACAAAGACACCCTCGTTTCTCTTATTTTTGACACACAACCTATGTATATCTTTGCATCACTCGAATCACCACCTAGCATAGAATCAGGAACGATAATTTTGGTGATCTTATTCATTTGTTTACTGCCTCAGAACCAAGCAAAGTAAATCACATAACTCATTTCTGCCATAAATATAAAAACGTGTCACAATCTAGCCAAACCACCACCCCTACTCCCCAATCGTTGAAAACCCAACTATAACATGTCAGAAGTGTCAGGAATGTCAGAAAACTAAACAGGACACATTCCTTTGGTTGTTCTAATTTGATCGGGTATAAGAGGAGGCTACATGCAATTCCTAAACTCTAACACTCAACCTTACGTTGCATTCACACTCTAGACTCTCTATATAAAACACTCCCATGCAAGCTCAGTTGATAACACACTCAAAAACGTACCATACCTTGCATTTTCTTCGAGTACACGAGCCAAATTGGGACAAACTGTTTACATTTAGTTCGAAGGGTTCAAATCAAGTTCAAAGTTCAAGTCTTGCTTATCCTAAGTCCTTGGTGAGACGAGAATCAAGCCACGTTGATCTTTTGTTACAGCTTGATCTATACATACGAATATACCCCACCCCTAGAGGTGAGGTAAGGCTCTTGGAGTTCCTTTTCATCTTATCACTTTATTATTTTTAGATTTGGTGCATTTCGTTTGATCTTTTATCTCGTCAACATTAAACGAAACATATACATTTTAATTGACATTCTAGAGGTTCAATATACTAACAATCGAATACCATAAAGTTTTGAGATTAATAATAACGTTTAATCATAAGATTAGACACGTTTACAAGTTAACATGACCCATTCGAATTTATTCCAAACACTTAGAATATTTTTGACTTAAAATCTGTTTTCAGAAAACGAGTTGAGCCATTTACTTGGTCTCGTTATTTCGAAATCTAGATACATAACATATTGTTTTTAAAGCTCGATCTCATTGTCAACATGGCTAACAATCAGGAAACACAAATAACTCGACCTAATAAGCTCGTATAAGCTATTTTCAAAAGCCAAAGTGTTTGTACGAAACCAGTTTATATAAAACCTTTAAAAATAACAAAAAGGGACTTAAAGCCCAATAAGCTGTTTTTGAGCTTAATCGATAAGCTGGTCTCACAAACTTGTTTGTAATATTTTTGTAACATAAAAATGAGCCCAAGACCAGGCCCAAATATTTCGTAAGCCCAATGGATCACTATTTGTTATTGGGCCTTATATTTAGCTCGTTAAGGACCATTAATTGGAAAATAGAGATTTTAAGCTAATAAGCAGTTAGAATAATCTATTTTAAATATTCTGAGCATATTGAAATAATAAAAATGATAAGTTTTGAGTATGGTAACTTTTGGACTAAATTTGCAAAATTTTATAAATGAGGGACTAAAAGTGTAAACTTTGGAAACTTATGGTCAAAACTGTAAATCTGATTTTCTGAGGTTAGAAACAGTAAATATTGAAACTTGGAGTTATTAAATGTAAATATTGATACTTTTTGGATTTAATTTGTAAAAATCGTTAACTTTGGACTAACGGTGTAAAGTTTGACCGTTATGATTAAAAATGTGATTTTGGCGAAACTTAAAGCATTTTTCCGTAATATTATTTTATAAAAATAATATTAATGTTTTATATATAAGTGTAAGTATAATTGGTATAAAAACTTGATACATTTAACGTATATATACGTTATATAATTCGCGACTATAATTAACGATAACGACATTACGTTATTCTTTACCTTTTGAACTTTTATCGTGACATATCGTTTTCACGCTTTGACTTATTCATGATGATTTTCCGTCTCACATCGATCATCGATCATTATACTCACAAGTTATACGTACATATAACTTTATTATAAGTATAATTGGTATAAAAACTTGATACATTTAACGTATATATACGTTATATAATTCGCGACTATAATTAACGATAACGACATTACGTTATTCTTTACCTTTTGAACTTTTATCGTGACATATCGTTTTCACGCTTTGACTTATTCATGATGATTTTCCGTCTCACATCGATCATCGATCATTATACTCACAAGTTATACGTACATATAACTTTATTTTTGAACTTTAAGCGTTAAACAAACACGAGATCGTTCGTAACTAAATAACTAGTATTCGCGATAAAACCGGACTTAGACTATCAACTGAAACTTGCATTATCTTTTAGGTTGTGTGTGAAGCCGTTGCCTAGCATCGTTGAAATTACGATACTGCTACATCTACTGTACTACTAAGGTGAGTTCATAGCCCACTTTTTAACTGTTTTATGTGGGGAGATACATGCTTAAAACCAAACATAAGTCCTTTTATTTTGGTATTGATATACCGGCTGACCGTTATTATTGCTTAAGTAGCTATTGTCGAAAGTCCCTCGATCATGAACCTTAATCACTTGCTGAGTGAACGTAAATAACTGTGAATAGATCTATTAGGGATTGACAATCCCCGTTTGGTCGTTGGAGAAAACTACCAAATGCACATTATTTTGGTGACATAGGTAACTGACAAAAACCTATCTTGGGGGCATATTATTATGTTTGCGTCATATTATTAAATATGATTGGCTGTCAAATCGTTGCATGTCATGAGCTTAATGCAATAACGGATATGAATTGTTTTCAACTTGTTTGATTGCATACATTTGCAATAAATGACTATATCTTGTGTTCAACTGCTTAATTTTCAAACCTATGAATATCACTCAACTTTATGTTGACTTTTAGCATGTTTATCTCAGGAAATAGACATGAAGGATCTTGAAGGCACGGAGTGGGCTTGTAAACTGGCATGGGCTAAAATAAATGTTTTGACACACTTCCAATAAACTTATTGTTAAATCTTGAAACATCATTATATATGGTATTTTGGACTTTAAAACGTCACTTTGTGTCGTTTCTGTAATTGTGATAAAAGATCCTCGAAGTAACACCCAAAAGTCTTCCGCTGTATTTTAAAAAGTCTTCCGCTGTCATGGTTAAATTTTAGGGATGTTACAGATTGGCATCAGAGCTTCGGTTATAGCGAACCAAGTGTTTTCGAACATTGGAATATAACTACATTTTTGAAATGGACCATCTTTACAAAATACCACCTTATGCCCTCCGTGCCTGCGTGTATCCGAACATCTGGTAGAGACATTACTGTTCATATGACTTCTTATATATGTTATCATGTTTATGATTATGCTAATGACTTGTATTTACTAATCGGGAAATTGTTACAGTACCATGTCTTCATATTCCCACCCTATTGTCTTGTCATCTGACTTAGAGGCTGAGGATACCATACCTCTCACTTCAGCCTTTGCTCGAACTATTAGGTCTATGTCACCTACTACTAATAGGTATACGCAGATCCAGCAATGGCTACCTGCATCTGACTCAAAGGTTTCTCCTCCGGTATTACCTGGTCCAATTCGCCGAAGAAGGCAAATTCGACAACTCCAACCTTATGAACCAGCCCCAATTGGAAAAGCTTACCGTTATCCTAGGGGAAAGAAAATTTATATGTATATTGCTCGGAAAAAGGTACGTACTCCACCATCAGTTCCAGTTGTAACAGAATCAACTGTACTACCACCACCTACTATCTTCTACCGGCAGACCACCACAGTGCCAGTACCATTCACTACATCACCACCAGCATCATCACCCGCAACTACCCACAGTGAACTGGTATCACCTCGACAAAGGACCTATTCTGTCCATCCATCATTATCAGATCCTAATGCCCGAACTAAGAACCGCAAACGCCAAAGGACCCGTAAGCGAGTAGATGCTCGTAAATGGTCTTTCTTGTTACCAATTCTTCATTACTGGCGATCTCAAGAAGGTGCCCCAAAAGCTAGGGAACTTGGGGAAAGTTCTTTACAAGTTGCACCAGAGATTCTCCCAGTTACCGGAGAGCCCATTCATCACAACATTCCATTGTTAGCAGCTAGACTTGTCCGACATGAGGATAGATTTGATGTTATTACCAACTTACTTGACAACTTCCCTGATGAAAAAGTGGAAATTCTAGCAGAAAAGATTGATAAACTTGTGAACGGTCAACTAGCAGTAGAAACTATAAACGAGCAGTTACGTACAGAGTTAAAGGAGGCGATGGATACTATTACTGAGTCCAATCGCAGGCTTAATGTTCAGAATCACGAGATACAGGAGATGAGAGAGATTGCAATGATAACTCAACAGATGTTAGAACATCATACTCAAGAGCTAGCAGCAGCCAATGCCACTATCCATACCCTCAGTACCACGCTTGAGGAGGTTCATGCCAGAGAGATATCCAGGGATGTGGAAATGCTTGGAATGATCAGGAGTATCCGAGAGTTAGAGCGTAGATCAGGAAGCACATCTGGAGCATCATAGATTTATGACATATCACTACATACATGGACATCTTAACTTGCCCTGCGTGGCATTAATAATTCTGTATTATAATGTTTTCTTCTTGAACAATATAACAATTATTAAAACCTTGTATTGGTTATGATTGTATTGTATTGATATCTATCTATGTTGCTTTAGTTGTGTGATCTTATGTTATACTCTTGTGAACTATCATAATGCTAGAGTACTATTTAATTCAAGAGCAGATAAGAGTTTTGTGTCAAAGAACAAGAGACTGTAACAGGAACTGTGTTGGAAGCTATGGATCGAGAACTTGAAGAGATCAGCGCTAATAATTATACTCTTAAATGTGCAAACCAGGAAACTCAGGCCAGAGAAAGGGCTAGGGACCAGACTATCGAAACCACGTCCGCTATGATCCGAGAACTCCAACGTCGTATAGATAAAACATCAGGAAAACCATAAATCGGAGACTTGTCAACTTAGCATATCACTGCCTTATTAATAAGAGACTTGTTATTGATGTTTTGTAAACAATCAAACAAGTATTAATAAGTGTTGTAATACATTGGCAATGATTTATGAAGTCCATGGATGAATCTTACCTCTATATTTGTTGTGATATTGATATTGCCACGTAATATATTGGTTCACACTAGTCAAAACATTCGTATCCCCATATACATATCGTGACGATGTTTAGATAAACCTTGACTTAAATTCTGCATTGACTAAATTGTTGTGACTATAACCTATTCTTGGTTACATTATTACCTGAGGTAATACTAAAAGTGACTCAATCATTGTGAAATTCCTAAACACCACCTAAAAAAAAAAAAAAAAAAAAATCGAAATGGCTAACGGAAATCTGATCGGCACCAATACCATCATGAAAGATTGTACTCTAACTCTGTTAAAAAAAAAAGAAAACCTTTTCCCTTTTTGACCTTATGCCTGTTCAACTTGGAAGTTTTGACGATATCTTTGGTATGGATTGGCTATCCACACATCGTACCAGAATTCACTGTGATGAGGAAAATTGTTCACATCCCACTTAAAGATGAAACGCTCATTGTCCAAGGAGACAACGGTAAACCTCGTTATAAAAAATTTCTCATACCTTAGAGCGGTGAAACACGTGAACGAAGGATGTCAAGCATTCATGGTTCATGTTACGGAAGATAAGTCGACAAAAAAAAACGACTTGAAGATGTTTCTATCATTAGAAATTTTCCGGAAGTATATCCTGAAAATTTGCCCGGTCTTCCACTAACCCGTTAAGAAGAATTTTAGATCGAACTAGTGCCTGTAATGGTACCAATGACTAGAATACCTTATAGGTTAGCATCATCTGAAATAAAAGAAGTATTGGAACGATTGAGAGAATTGTCTGATAAAGGTTTTATTCGACCAAGCTCATCATCTTGAGGAACTCCAGTTTTATTCATTAAGAAGAAGGATGAATCCTTCCGAATATGCATCGGATACCGAGAATTAAATAAACTTACGGTAAAGAATCGGTACCTACTACCCAGAATCGACAACCCATTTTACAAGGATCGAGCGTATACTCAAAAATTGATTTGAGGTCAGGATATCACCAACTAAGAGTTCGGGAGAAAGATATTCCCAAAAACTGCATTCAGAACACGCCATGGACATTACAAATTTCAAGTGATGCCATTTGGTCTGACCGACGCACCAGCAGTTTTCATGAACCTAATGAACCGAGTATGCAAGCCATACTTAGATAAATTCGTGATAGTATTCATCGACGACATCTCGATCTACTCACGCAATGAAGAAGAACACGCAGAACACTTGAAAATCATTCTGAAGAAAGAGTTGTGTGCTAAGTTCTAGAAATACGATTTTTGGGATTCACACTGTGCAATAGTCAAGGTATTCATGTAGATCCTGCAAGGATAGACGCCAGTAAAGGATGAGCATCTCCTACAAACCCCACGGAGATACATCAATTTTTAGGTCTTGCAGGTTACTACCGAAGATTCATTGAAAATTTCTCCAAAATCTCAAAACCTTTGACCAAGTTAAACTCTGAAGAATGAAAAGTATATCCGGGAAAAGAGAAAGAGGAATCAGCTTTCCAGCTATTGAAAGCTTTGCGGAGCATCAATACTAGCACTACCTGAAGGAAGTGAAGACTTCATAGCATATTGCGACACCTCACACCACGGATTAGGAACAGTTTTAATGCAAAGAAGCAAAGTAATAGCTTATGCATCCCGACAATTGAAGAAAACATGAGGAAGACTACACGGCACATGGTTTGGAAACTAGGAGCAGTAGTACTCGCTCTTAAGTTATAGAAACACTATCTATATAGCACAAAATATACCGTGTTTACTAAACCATAAAATCCTCCGACATATTTTGGATCAAAAGAAATTGAATATGGGACGATACCGTTGACTAGAGCTACTCAGCAACTATGATTATGAAATTCGTTATCATCCCGGAAAGGCCACTGTAGTAGCAGATACGTTAAGCCGGAAGGAACGATTGAAACCTCTCAGGATTAGATCATTAGGGATGACTATTTGTTCGCCCCTTCCATCGCAACTTCTTACCGCTCAAAGCGAAGCTCTTGAAGAAGAGAACCAACTTAAGGAAAAGATTTATGGAATGCCCGAAAACAAGAATAGTTTCTTGAAAAGATCCAATAGAATGCTTTGTTTTAAAAGACAGAAGCTGGGTCCCACTCTTTGGAGGTATTCGTGATCTCATTTTGCATGAGTCTCACAAGTCAAAATGTACCAGGATCTAAAGAAACTTTATTAGTAACCAAACATGAGAGCTGACATCACAGAGTATGTCAGTAAATGTTGACATGTTCAAGAGTAAAGGCGGAATATCAGAAACCGACGGGATTACTCATACAACCCGAACTTCCGATATGGAAAACGAGAACGTATTACTACGGACTTTATCACCAACTGCCTAAAACCTCAACCGGATTTGACACGATCTAGGTCATCATTAATCGTTTGATCCAAATCCACTCGTTTCCTCCCTATTAAGGAAACCAATGAGATAAATACACTCGCTCAGTTGTATTTGAAAGAAATAGTTTCACGGCATAGAGTGCCAATTCCCATTATATCAGATCGTGACGGTCTTTTCACATCTCATTTTTGGAAATCCTTGCAAAAACCTTAGGAACGAAACTAGATATGAGCACAACATATCACTCTCTAACCGATGGGCAAAGTGAGAGAACTATCCAAACCTTGGGGGACATGCTCCGAGCATGTGTCATTGACTTCGGAAAAGGTTAGGATAAACACTTGCCGTTAGTTGAATTCTCGTATAACAACCGTTATCATGCCAGCATAAAAGGCAACACCATTTGAAATACTTTATGGTCGAAAGTGCAGATCGCCCGTTTGTTGGGCAGAAGTGGAGAAGTCCAACTCACCGGACCCAACCTCGTACATAAAACCATGGAAAAGATTGTCCGAATCAAGCAACGTTTACAAGCTGTCAGAGACCGACAGAAAGGTTACACCGACGTAAGGCGGAAACCAATGAAATTTCAAGTTAGAAATAGAGTCTGTTAAAAGTTTTCCCCTTGGAAGGAAAAGATATGTTTCGGAAAACATAGAAAGTTAAACCCACGATATATCGATCCATTCAAAATCCTGGAAAGGATAGGATCCGTTCCATATAAACTCTAACTACCAGAAGAACTTAGTCGCATTAATAGCACTTTTCATGTGTCAAATCTTAAGAAGTGCTTATCTAATGAATCTCTTGTCATTCCGTTGAAAGAAATATGACTCGATGAGAAACTTATTTTCGCTGAAGAACTAGTAGAAATCATTGATAGGATCTCAACAACGCAACAGATGGATAAGATTTAGAAATCAACTATCCTACTTCCTTATGCACTTGGTTGTACCAAGTTTGTGTCGCCGCTAAATGTCGCCTTTTCATGGCACCGGTCTACTTTGTGTTCATTAAGTGACTCGCTGAGATGTTGTCTCATCTACGGTACTATCTAGCCCATATTATTCACTTCATCTACTTTAACTATCACTTTTGGCATAGCCAAAATCCATTTCAACACCGAGAATTATAACAACTAGACCGGACATCATACGAGTCGATTGGTCCAAGCATTGCATTATTACTCGTAAATTATACATAGCCTGATCACCTATGTCTAATTTAGGAAGAATCATGCAATGAAGGGAACAATAGCCTCTGAGATAAGAGCAAGTTATGCTTGAAATATGGAATTTCTAGGGAGCGCGAGAACCAGATTCGCACCAAGTACTCACATTTTTTTTAGACACCCTTGGCAACTATCTTAAACTGAAATTCCGGGACGGAATTCACTGTAAGGGGTATGTACTGTAGCCTCTCGCAATTTCCCGTACGATTAGTAAATAATAATTATGAATAAATGAATATTACGATATATAAATGCCATTTTTACGGGTAACAAAATTTTTTTTATGCATGACGTATTATGTGAATCACTATGACATTTGTGAATGACCATTTGCCTAGGAACGATGCTTACACACTAACCTTGATAGTCTAGTATCGCGAATATATTTTAAAACGTATTATTTTTATAAATATACGTTTCGTTTAATATCCGTACACTATTTATATATTTCTGGAGCCTACGAAAATTCCCGAGTTTGCTCACTAATATTATTGGACCGATACCCGACTCACGAAGTTTGCTACGTGGGCCCACAGGACCCATTGGGCCACGTAAAAACCCAACAGCAACCATGGACTCCCTATACTTTTTCTTTTGTTTTTGTTTTTTCATTAATATGCAGGCCTGATCCAGCCAAACCAAGCCCACCAGACCCAAGCAGCCACCGACAAGCTGCCCCCTCTTCTATAATAATATATATTTTTTCACTTTTCTTTCTTTCTTTTGAGACCGAAGCAGTCGGACCCAAGGCCAGCAAAAGGGCCACGCTTTAATATCTCGCCAAATCTAAGAACAAACAACCTACCGTAAATGTTATAGCCACACACCACATAGGAAATAACCTGATCCATCACACCAGCCATAGGAACCACTCATAAAAAAGAAAATGATAAAGTTACGTTAGGGCATAATGGGACTTCTTACTCCCTCACCTGGGCTTAACGAAAACACTGCTCGGAGAAGTAAGGAGCCATGAATACCTGTTTTGAGAAAATAATGTACATATCAACACCGTCGTCACCCAAGCATCTTCTAAGCGACCACCATGCCTTGCCAATCACAAAAACAAGACAAGCTATAACATTAAGGATATCCAGGAATGTCAGACAACGTTCAGGTTAAACCAGTCTAACACAACATACGATCTTGTAATACCTTGATTGGATTTAAGCGAAAAAGAGGTGGACAATAGCATACATTCAAGTATTCTATTTACCTCAATCTCGTGGGACACCCTAAAGCTTCTAGTTATAAGACCCACTCACATGTTATATCCCCATATAACACATCAGCATGTAAGCAACACTCAGTTTGATAACCAAAATCAGCACCAAAAAACAGTACCTTATAGCAAAGTTTAGTTAAAACGATTTAGCAAGTTATTTTTTGGGGGACAGAACGGAAGTCTGTCTAGTTCTTTCTCGAATGTGGTTTGAATCACGTTCAACGTACCAATGCTTTGCTGCATCGCTAGATTCCTTGGTTGGTCGTAGTATCAAACGGGCTCAATCACGGCATTTTCCTAGGCTCGACCTCTACCGAAAACGTTTGTTACCCCAAGCCTTTGAGGTGAGGTGGAATGCTTGAACCATTTTATCTATTTTTCTTTTCATTTACTTTTATATGTTGAATGTACTTTTGATGACATAAATTTCTAATAATGTAAACGTGATCATTATACATATTTATTACCCATACGAACCTATAGGAGTGTTGGATTGTACTAATGTAACCATTACAAACTTTTCAAAAATAATTTTCGAGTAATTTATTAAAAAAGGTTTTTGAGTAATTAACAAACATTGGAAGCTGAAAAAAAACAAACGCTAGAAACAACGTATTATAAGTCACCAAGTCGCTTCCTCTTTGAAAATTCTTGTAAAAACCTGTAGAATATTTTTTTCA
>LBNU01002812.1:189348-206321 GCA_014162995.1 Artemisia annua | reverse complement strand
TTCTGTGCAGAAGGAGGAAGAAATCTCCTGGTTGAAGGCGCAGTTGGGTAGCGCCCAAACTGAGTTGGCAAGCGCCAAGGCGGAGTTGGAGCGCTCCGATGCGTATGCGCGGAAGCTAGCTGATGAGAAGATGCAGCTCTGGGCGCAAGTGAGCCAAGAACAATCTGCTTTCAAGCAATATAAGGCCACTTGTCTTTGGGCACTGAAGTACATGGAGCAGTATAAGTCCAAGCACTTCGCTCAGCTAGACAACTTTCGGAAGACTATGGAGACTGTGCTGGAGATGCAGGAGGAGAAGCTACGCAGGCTGAGTATAGAATACTATGAGGAGTTGTACCCTCATTTAGTGTCTTCCATTGCTAAGCGCAGGTAATCTCTTATTCATTGTTTTCCTTTAAATCCATTGTTTGTGAACTTATGGTCTTATGTTGTTGTATTTGTAGGTGGCTAATCAGTCATGGCCTTCGCTTGGCTGCACTGGGTACGTTGGAGTCCCCGGAAGTTGTGGGGGCATTTGGGAAAGTAGTCCAGTGCGCCTTAGCACGTGGTGAGGCGTTGGCCGTGGAGAAGCTTGATAAGGGCAAATTGCTGACTGTGCCTGTCTCTGAGGTGCCTGGTTACAAGGCTGATACTTACGCAGAGCTTGTTGCTGCAAAGGAGGAAATGAAGTTGGTTGAGCTGCCTCACATTGCGCGACTGGAACGTGACCAGGACTATCCAATCAGCGTCATCATGCAGGGGCTGACTTTGGCGAAGCATTTGGTGGAGGGCGCTGAGGCACAACCGGATTACTATTTGAAACCGGATGTGTCTCAACTGCAAGTGCCCGTGTTTGCTCAGCCCCGTGACATCCTAAACCCATTCGTCATTGAGAGGGAAGTCTCGCTGCAAAAGTCCTTGGATGCCCATACTTCGAGGCTTGCCAAGAAGAAGGGGATGAAGGGTAAGGCCATCCTTTGTGGTCTTGGTGCAGCCCACCTTCCTCGTTCTGACGGGGTGCCTGTTTGCGTCCCTACTGTGGGACCCAAGGATGCTGAATTGTTGAAGAGGCTTGAAGAGGCTGGTCGCGTGTCGCGCCAAGTGAGCAGTTCAGGGCTCCAGCGTACTCATAGTGTTTAGGTGGTTTTCCCTTTATGTATTTGTAATAGACTAACATTTTTGTTGCCTGTTAAGTCTATGATTTTTTGTCATGACTCGTGGTCAATAATAAAATCCACTTTAGTTGTATGCCTGTGTATATGCTAACATGTGCACTTAACTTCTTGTCCTTGCGAAAAAGACCTTCGTGAATCAAACATATGTCCAAACGTACTTAGAAGGGATTATAGAAGCCATAATCACTTATAAATGTGTGTAAACTCGTGGTTTCTCAATGAGTTTGAGTTTGAAAGTTTAAACTTAGTCATTTGTCTTTGCGTGAAAGACACCTAAGTTATGTAGAAAGATCAAACTATTATAAGCGTACTTAGGAAAATTTATAAGGAATCCATAAGCGTGTATGAAGTTCATAAGTTAAAGATCATATTCGTGTATGAAATTTTACAAGTGTATGCAGCGTACTGTGAATAATATTTTAAGGAGTCAAGAGTCTTGGCTCCTAAATTGTTAAACGCGCACAGTGTGCAATGTTGCGCATCCATCGTGGGGTGCGCAAGGAACTTACGCCAACGTCTTGAGCGTAAGGTGTTTAACAAGGATGCGTGATCCGATGTTGATGGGTTTGCAACCCTCTTACTCAACGAGTTATTTAGTAGGTTTACTCATCCTTTTACCATCGTGGGTATTTATAAGTGCATGCACGCCATGTAGGCGAAGGGTAATGTAACCAACATATTGAAAGATAAATAGTATTTAAATAACAATGTAAAGAAAATGTATCGCGGAGTTAGCTAGAAACCGCGAATTTGAATTAATACTTGCAAGTTTTTGTAAAAAATGAAGAAAATTACTTGTCTAAATAAAAACAAGAACAGAAATACATGGATATTTATTGAGCACTTACTAAAGTGCGGAGGTGTCCATGTGTGGGGCCGTAGCCCTTCCTAAAGATAGCATCTCTTGAGATTGCAGATGTTCCATGTGCGTTGTAGCTCCTGGCCATCTTTGTCACGCAGCTTGTATGCGCCTTTTCCTAGTGCTTCAATGACCTCATAGGGTCCTTCCCACTTTGGTCCAAGCTTTCCTGTATCTTCTGCGTGGCTTGCATCGTTTGCGCGGTATACAAAGTCGCCTGGTCTGAATGAAGTGCTTCGTACTTTAGTGTCGTAGTATCCCTTCATCTTTGACTTGGCTTTTGCTTCACGTATAGCTGCGCGTTCGCGCCTTTCTTCCAATAGGTCCAGGTCTATACGCCTTTCATCATCATTGGTTGCCACATTAACTTCCGCAGTACGAATAGTTGGCATCCCAATTTCGGCTGGTATAACAGCTTCTGTCCCATAGACAAGAGAGAAAGGGGTGTCCCCATTACTGACTTTGATTGTTGTGCGGTGCGCCCATAATACATGCGACAATTCATCCACCCATCTTCCTTTGTGGATATCTAGGCGCGCCTTAATTCCTTCTCCTAGGCTACGGTTTGCGCGTTCAACTAGCCCATTGGTTTGTGGGTGTTTGACTGACGCGAAGTGTTGTGTTATGTTTAGCTGTGCGCACCAATCTTTGAATGGGTTATCACGGAATTGTTTTCCATTATCTGAGATGATCTCCCCAGGTAATCCAAAGCGGCATACTATGTTGTCCCAAACGAATCGTTTTACTTGATTACCTGTTATCGTAGTCACTGCTTTTGCCTCAATCCACTTAGTGAAGTAATCTATTGCCACAATAAGGAATTTCAATCCTCCTGCTGCGATAGGAAAGGGACCAGCAATGTCGATACCCCACTTGTAGAATGGCCATGGCGAAGTGATGGGTGTCAGCTCTTGCTGTGGTTGGCGTGGGATAGGCCTGTGTACCTGGCAGTCGCTACACTTCCTTATAATATCGCGCGCATCACGGTGCATAGTGGTCCAATAGTATCCTGATCTCAAGGCTCGTGCTACAACAGACCGTGGTCCTGCGTGCATACTGCATGAACCGGCATGGATCTCTCGGAGTACGTAATCTGCCTGAAGAGGTCCAATGCACCTAAGCCATGGTTGTAAGAATGAGCGCCTGTATAAGACGCCATCTCTAAGTTCGAATCGCTGCGCTGTGCGTCGTATCCTTCGAGCCTCCTTCTGCTCTTGGGGCAGTATGCCTTTACTTATGAATTCGATGATAGGGGTCATCCACGTAGGACCTTGTTCCTCTATCACCATAGATACTTCCATCTCTGAGATGGATTTGTCTTTGAGAATTTCCACCAATACCTGTTTTGACAGGTGTGCGAAACTTGTAGAAGCAATCTTGCTCAGCGTATCTGCTTTTTTGTTTTCCCCTCTTGGAACTTGTTTGATTGTAAACCTGTCAAATCCTTGGATTAATGATTTGGTCTTGTCGAGGTATTGGATCATATTATCCTCTTTAGCCATATATTCGCCTGACACATGGTTGGCTACTAGTCGAGAATCAACATTCGCCTCTAGGTTGCGTACGCCCATTCGTATTGCAATGCGCAGTCCAGCGATTAGGGCTTCATATTCTGCCTCGTTGTTCGTGGCTGTGAATTCAAAGCGTAGGGCGTAAGTGAATTCCATTCCTTCTGGGTTAGTGAGGATAAGGCCTGCACCTGAGCCGTCTACACATGAGGATTCATCTGTGAATAGGATCCATGGTTCTTGCAGTTCCGCCTTGGGTTGCGGAGCTATATCATCGGTGTCTGGTTTTTCAATGATGAAGTCTGCGAGGACCTGCCCTTTAATCGCAGTGCGTGGCCTATAAGAGATGTTATGCTCACCTAGCAATACACTCCACTTTTGCAATCGCCCAGATGTGTCAGGTTTGGAGATAACTTGCTTGATGGGTTGGTCTGTGATTACCACTATGGGATGCGCTTGGTAGTACCTGCGCAGTCTTTTAGCTGCAAATACTAGTGCCAAGACCAATTTTTCCATTGGACTATAGTTAATCTCCGTTTTCTTAAGCGCTTTACTCACGAAATATACCGGTGTTTGTGCCGAATTTCTATCCGTTAGTAGCACTGCGCTAACTGTTCCATGAGTCGCGGATAAGTANAGGACCTGCCCTTTAATCGCAGTGCGTGGCCTATAAGAGATGTTATGCTCACCTAGCAATACACTCCACTTTTGCAATCGCCCAGATGTGTCAGGTTTGGAGATAACTTGCTTGATGGGTTGGTCTGTGATTACCACTATGGGATGCGCTTGGTAGTACCTGCGCAGTCTTTTAGCTGCAAATACTAGTGCCAAGACCAATTTTTCCATTGGACTATAGTTAATCTCCGTTTTCTTAAGCGCTTTACTCACGAAATATACCGGTGTTTGTACCGAATTTCTATCCGTCAGTAGCACTGCGCTAACTGCTCCATGAGTCGCGGATAAGTACATGATCAACTCCTCCCCTGGCCGGGGTGCGACTAGCTTGGGAAGCGCCGCTATATGTTGCTTAAGATGAATGAAAGCTTCTTCCGCTTCGGTGGTCCACCGGAAGTCTCCCTTTTTTGTACACTTCTTGAGTGTTTTAAAGAGTGGGAGTGATTTATCCGCTGATTTGGACAAGAATCTGTTTAAACCAGCTAGTTTCCCATTCAGGGACTGGACTTCTTTCAGCGTGCGTGGCGAAGGAAGTTGGATGACGGCCTCTGTTTTTTCTGGGCATGGTTTAATGCCATCTGGTTCTATCAAGTATCCCAAGAATATGCCTTCTGTAGCGCCAAAAGTGCACTTCTTAGGATTTAACTTCATGTTGATCTTCCGTAGTGTTATGAATGTTTCTTCAATGTCGCGCACTACTGCGTCTTCAGTATGGCTTTTTATGACAAGGTCATCCACATAGACCTCTAGGTTGCGGCCCACTTGTTTTTCAAATGCGTTGTCTACCAAGCGCTGGTAAGTGGCGCCCGCATTCTTTAGGCCAAAAGGCATCTTCGTATAACAATAGACACCTTGGCTCGTGTGGAAGGCTGTCTTTTCCTCGTCTTCCTTAGCCATTTGGATTTGGTGGTACCCTTTATATGCATCCAAGAAACATTTAAAGGGGTATCCGCATAAAGATTCCACCTTCCAATCTATCTCTGGCAATGGATAGCAGTCTTGTGGACATGCCTTGTTGAGATCAGTGAAGTCTACGCACATCCGCCAACTACAATCGCTCTTTTTAACCATCACTGGATTAGAAAGCCAGTCATGGTAGTAGACTTCTCGCATGATACCCGCGTCCACTAGCTTATGCACTTCCTCCAAAATGGCTTTTGCGCGCTCTGGAGCTTGGCCACGCTTTTTCTGCCTCACTAGGGGATATCCTTGTCGGATTTGCAGCTTGTGTTCTGAGATTGATCGCGGCACACCAGTCATGTGCTTTGGTTCCCATGTGAAGATATCCAGGTTTCTTTGCAGGAGTGCGCACATGGCTGCTTTGCCTTTATCAGACAGCGACCCCCCGAGCGATACCTGTTGCTCTGGGTAATCAGGATGAATGGCTACTTTTAGGTTTGGTATTTTGGTTGCGCTCTGTCCTGGAATGTGTGTTGTTTCACATGTAACCATGTTACATTCTTCATGTGGCACAGCGTTATTGTAGAGGGTGACAATGCCGCCTTCTACTGGGAATTTAAGCATCCCATGTGCTGTGGATGGTACCGCGCGCATGGCTGATATTCCTGATCTTCCAATAATGCCATTGTATGGCGAAAGAGACCTAATCACCATAAAGTTCATCCAAGCTGTTGTGGAGTGCTCCTTATTACCAACAGCGACTAGCAGTCGCAGCTGCCCCATGGGCCATATCTTCTCTCCTGTAAAGCCTGTCAATGACGTCGCGGCCGGGACTAACTGACTTTGTATCTCAGGTCGCAACCTCTTGAAACAATGTTCATACATTATATCTGCAGACGCCCCTCCATCAACGTACATGCGGTGGATATCGTGACCCCCCGCGCTTATCTTGATGGTGAGTGGTTCCGCCACTGCGTTGTCCGCAGTCAAAGTGGGGAAAGAAATTTCACTTCCGAAAGAAAATCTTTGGCTGACATTTTGCCTAACTTTTCGCTGCCATGATTGTATCATGTAGATGGTGTCAGCCTTATCTTTAGGTGCTTCTTTCTTGGGTACAGTCTTTTGTCTGTCTTTCCCATCCTTGATGTTCTTCACTAAGTGGTCCATCCTACCTTCTTTTACCAACTTATCAATTAGTTGGCGCAATTGGACGCACTCATTGGTTGTGTGGCCCTTCTGTCCGTGATATTCGCAGTACCCATTTCCTGTGCACTGCGTTTCTGGGGTGCGCATTGGTGGGGGCTTAGGGAAGTTTGCACCCTCTGTTACGAATATCTCTCTTGGAGTTTTTGTTAATGGGGTGTACTTGTCGTTCCCCCGTCCGCCTCCTTCACTGCGATAGTTCTTATTACGGTTGCTGCTCTGGTCATTGGATTGTCTCTTGGACTGTTCCTGTGACCTATAGTTTGAGTAGCCTTTTCTGCTATCTGCGGCGGCAGCTTCTCCTTGGATGAAGGACCTCGTGCGCTTCATGAGTTCATCAAAGGTTTGGGGAACCTTATCGTTCAACTTCTTGATCAGTTCTGGGTTATTAATTCCATTCATAAAACCTGAGATTTTTAGTATCTCTGGACATGCCTTGACATGTATGCATTCGTCCTTGTAGCGCTCCATATAAGCGCTTGTGGATTCCCCTTGACGCTGTTTTACCCTAGCGAGTTCTACAGGGTTTTTGGCGCACTTCTTTCTCTGAGTAAAGTTCAAACAAAACGCCTTCCGCAACTCTTCAAAACCATCAATGCTTCTACGTGGATGCTTACTGAACTAGTTTCGCGCATTCCCCACTAATGTAGAGTTAAACATATGACACCACACAGGTTGTGGCCAATTTTTGATCGTAGCTGCTGACTCGAAAATTTTTAGGTGGTCATCAGGATCACCTGTCCCATCATAGGTTTTTACATTAGTGGGCATACGCCTTCTCTTGTTTTCTGAGAAATTACTGATGCGTTTTGTAAACGCATCAACCTTTTGGCGGCGCTAGGGACGAGACATGTCTTCATCTCCCTGGTCGCGGTATCTTCCCTTTAATTTCCAGTGTCCAGTTTCTTCATCCTCGCTGTCCGAGGAGTTACTTTGGGATGGACTTATACTTTTTCGGCCCTTGCGCCTACTATCGTCGGAATCCGAGCTTGATCTTCTGCGGCGCTTGCGCCGACTGTCATCAGAATTTGAGCTCGAGGGGCTTTCACTTGGGGAGTGCCTTCGCCCAAGTCTGTCATGGACCCTGTGCCTACTAAGCCTAGCATGGACATTGGTACGCCACCCATCGTTTTCGTTCTCCTCCAGATACTGTGAGTTAGTTTCTTCATCATCCACCATCTTGCTTCCGATCCTGGTGAATACCGGGTGTCGGCGACTGTGCTTCTTCTTTCGGTGGCACGGTGGAGATGTTTCATCATCTGGGTCGAAGTTGAGTCAGGATTGTATGCTATGGTTTGACCTCTTTTTCGCTTCCTCCCGCATGAGAGCAGCTAGGGTTTCGTAGTTTTGGGACACGAAATCGCTTGGCGCTACTTCTGGCGCGACTCCAGTAAGTGCGTGGAGATCTGTCTCTACGTCAGGGCCCCTGTTCTGAATAGGCGCATTTGGCGGCTCGGTAGGGTTCCCTTCTGGAATGGTTAGGGGAGTGCGTTGTAGGTCTTCCACGCCAGTACTTGTCGCAGTGGCGTGAATAGTTCCCGTGAGGGTCCTAGGCGCACTGGTTGTTCCAGATCTGAATCTGATCTTTGATTGCTAGTTGCATTGGTTGTTCCAGTGGCCTGTTTAGGTGCTGCCTCAGTTGGCTGCTTTTTCCCATGCAAGTTACCATGGGGTTTCTTCGCCTGCGGAGTCCGCTGGCTTAAGTTTCTGGAATTTGTCATTCTAGAAGTTAGCAGAATTCTTAGTGTAGGGTCCCACGGATGGCGCCACTTATTGATACAAAAGTTGGGCATTCCTTGTCTTGAGTACCAATTCGGTTGTAATACTTGAGACCCGCGTATTAAGAAAACAAAAAGACACCGTTAGGCTTATCGTGGGATTGTTTCCCATGATTATCCTCTGGCGTGAGAGTAAGTAATCGCTTTTATGGTTTGTAGAAGAGTTAGGGTTGTGATATCGTACCTTGAATGAGAGCCGAGATCCCCTATATATATACATACGAAACCTTATCGGTTTCGTGTTCCGCACTCCTCGGCGTGTCCGCCTATATCGGATATTTGATATATATCCCATAAATAAGAGATATCCAATATCCAAACTATACATAACTTTGGGTTTGGGCCTCCGTGAGCCCAAACCATTGCCACAGTAGCCCACACGTGATGGGCTTAAGTACTAGTGACGTTTAATGGTCGGGTTCGTGACCCGAATATAGACTATACGTCATCACTATTTTCTTATATGCCCACTTGCCATGATGCTAGTTGATTTCGTGCATATTGCTAACATGCTAATTGCTTGCATATTTGTTAAAGAGAGTAGATCATGTGCTCACAACTTTAAAGTAGTATATTTAGTTAGACACTAGGTGCACATTTACATTTTATTCAGACAAACAAGGTCTTGCAAGCAATAGGATTAGTAACATCATTTCGACCAATAGAATCTTAGAGTTACCTCATATCGATTTGTTTGATTTATCACATATTCGAAGTTATGGAGGCAACTTCTAAACTTTAATGAAACTTGATGACTATTCACATTATGTATGGACTCTATTTCTAGGTGCTAAGAAAGTTGCCCTAGATAAGTTTAGGATCATAGGATGAAGATTAGAAAAACCTATTTGAGCTTTGATTCAAGCTAATCATGGTAGTAGATTTGAACATAGGGTGCAATTTGGGAATTTTGCGAACAAAATGGAATCTAAACTAACTTCTCGGACATTATTCCAACTCAAACCAATAAGGTTGTTCAAAGGAAGGACAAGAAGTTACAAGAGATGCATCGTGCATTTAGCCAAGCAATCCATCTCGCAAAAGTTTTAGTGTCATGCCTTAGATACCACGTGTTACACTTTACCCTAGGAAAAGACTTAACTAAAATGTCCTATGAAATCCTTATAAATAGGAAACCATCACTAGAGTACCTTAAGAAATTTAAGGGTAAAAGTTTCATACTTAAGACAAAGGATTATATCACAAAGTCTTACGAAAATGTGTTTTTAGGATACCCTCAAAACTAGTAAGGCTTACATGGTGCTTAATAAGGAAATAATGAGAGTTAGGAATCTCTCAACGCAACTTTTCATGACAGTTTACCGGTGACAAAATCATCATCCATGGAGGTTGATGATGTCATGGATGAACAAGCAGTTCAAGAACATGATTGTAACACCCCCAAAAATGGATTGCAGCGGAAGGTAATGTCACTGGGGTACTACTAAACTGATATCACAACACAAAGTACAAAGAACGGTTTTACCTCAACCGTTTAAAAGAAATTTTATATTCACAAGTATTTTGTTTACATCGTTCCAAAAACAGTGTGGAAATATAAGCCCATAAAGGAAATAAAGCGGTCCCAAATATATCAGAGTCATCTATGACCATGCCATGCCCTGCCAAAGCCTCCAACAGTAGCTATCGCCTTATACCTGAGAATACATGCTAAAAGGTCAGCTTACGCTGGTGAGTTCATAGGTTTATATAAATAACAATGTAAAGTAAGAGTAGTGTGAGTAAAATAGAAAGTTTTGTGTCCATTGTATCGCTCACAATATCATGAAAATAAGATTTACCTTGAGTAAATTAATAATGTGGACCACAAGGTTTTCGAGTGTGAATAATTGTTCACATGCAAGTCAACTTCAGTATTAATGACCACTGCTTTACTCTTAGCGTCATAGAAAATATCATTAAAGTAGACCATAAGTATTAGGCGTAAAGTTGGACCATAGGCAAAGTATGTGATCATCACAACGAATATAATGTCACACAAAGTAAAAGTCTATTACGCTAGCACTAAGTTCATGCAACCGAAGCTACGACAGTATGCATGCTCTAGAAGCATGTTAAATATAAAGGCCCGGCAAGTGTTTATCCCGATACACTTGTAATTCGACCTGTTATACGTTCGCGTTTGCCTATCTGGTCAAACCGAACGGGGGATTCACCTCCAATAGATCTATTTATAATATTCGCGCTTCCCAGCAGGAATTGACGGTTTATGAGTTTGGGCATAGTGGGATTCAAGGGCTTAGGCTAATCCACGTAATAGTTTAAATAAAGCATAAGTTTCAGTGTGGTCCATAAAAGTGTTTGCATAAAAGAAATTGTCATTCAAGTGTTTGCGTAACAACAATGATTTGTAAAGTGGTTTGCATATAAGCAATAGTTCATAAAGTGTGTTGCATAAAAGCAATAGTTCATAAAGTGTGTTGCATACAAGCAATAATTCATAAAGTGTGTTGCATAAAAGCGAGAATTCCTAAAGTGTTTGCACGTTTCACACCCCAAGTTTGTAAAGCAAAGTAAGTGGGGTTATAAACTTACAGTAATATGATAATGTTTAGAGTACTTGTGAAAATAAAAATAAGTAGTTGAGCATGTATCTCCCCCAAAGAGTTTATAAAGTAATTAAACGAGTAAAAGTGGGGCTATGACTCACCTCAGATAGAAGAACTGCAAACACAACACAAATGTCACAACTGACACAACTGGCATCTCGAGCAGAACACAACGGTATCAAAAGTACAGGCACAACGGTACATGATCGGCACAACCTAATAAGTATATAGTTATCTCAGAATATGTCTCGTAAAGTAAAAGAGTTTTCAGAAGACAAGTGTCATAGTTTTCGTGGATTACTCGTTTCAATGTTTGTAAAAAGTTTAGTTACAACGTTTCGTAAGAAAGGTTTAGTTTCAACATTTCGTGTGGTGGTAAGAATACATAGACCCACAATGTAACTCACGCCAAAGTATAATGTATATCCCAATATATTATACGGAAGTAATAAAAGAACGGTCAAGAAATATTGACGATGATCCAAGTACACACCCGTCAAAGAGAAATAGATAACGGGATAATCGAGAAAAGTAATGACGAGGACTTGAGTCGAGAAAGAATGATAAGAAGGAATCAAGAAATAAATGATAAGGAAAGAATATGTCAAGAAAGTAATTTAGTTGGCATGTTTCTGTACTAACCCAATAATCCCAAGTAGCATAGGAATAATCAATAAAGTTTGGAAAAGTAATTTAAGTTTTATAACAAACTTAATTTAGGATATCAAATAGTAAAAGTTTACAAGTTAAAACTATAAGTTTCGATTATTGTCGGGTTTTATATAGATAAAAGGTTTTCGAAAGAAAGTATAGATTTAGAAAAATTTCGGCATAACACGTCCGCTTATACAACCTTCCCAAGTCGTTAGACTTTAATAAAACTTAATTTCTCAAACAATATTTCCCGACAAGTCCATAATTAACAACTCTTTATTAGTTTAATATGTGTTAATTGGATATTTAGGTCCGCTACCAGTTTAATATATTAAATTCATGTTGAGTCTAATATATTGCAATTCGTCTCTAGTCCCAAAATGTCCAATTGTCCAATATAGTTTAATGTGTGTCATGTATATAATTCAAGTCACAATCCCAGATATCCGAAACNCCCCAAGTTTGTAAAGCAAAGTAAGTGGGGTTATAAACTTACAGTAATATGAAAATGTTTAGAGTACTTGTGAAAATAAAAATAAGTAGTTGAGCATGTATCTCCCCCAAAGAGTTTATAAAGTAATTAAACGAGTAAAAGTGGGGCTATGACTCACCTCAGATAGAAGAACTGCAAACACAACACAAATTTCACAACTAACACAACTGGCATCTAGAGCAGAACACGACGGTATCAAAAGTATAGGCACAACGGTACATGATCGGCACAACCTAATAAGTATATAGTTATCTCAAAATAAGTCTCGTAAAGTAAAAGAGTTTTCAGAAGACAAGCGTCATAGTTTTCGTGGATTACTCTTTTCAATGTTTGTAAAAAGTTTAGTTACAACGTTTCGTAAGAAAGGTTTAGTTTCAACATTTCGTGTGGTGGTAAGAATACATAGACCCACAATGTAACTCACGCCAAAGTATAATGTATATCCCAATATATTATACGGAAGTAATAAAAGAACGGTCAAGAAATATTGACGATGATCCAAGTACACACCCGTCAAAGAGAAATAGATAACGGGATAATCGAGAAAAGTAATGACGAGGACTTGAGTCGAGAAAGAATGATAAGAAGGAATCAAGAAATAAATGATAAAGAAAGAATATGTCAAGAAAGTAATTTAGTTGGCATGTTTCTGTACTAACCCAATAATCCCAAGTAGCTTAGGAATAATCAATAAAGTTTGGAAAAGTAATTTAAGTTTTATAACAAACTTAATTTAGGATATCAAATAGTAAAAGTTTACAAGTTAAAACTATAAGTTTCGATTATTGTCGGGTTTTATATAGATAAAAGGTTTTCGAAAGAAAGTATAGATTTAGAAAAATTTCGGCATAACACGTCCGCTTATACAACCTTCCCAAGTCGTTAGACTTTAATAAAACTTAATTTCTCAAACAATATTTCCCGACAAGTCCATAATTAACAACTCTTTATTAGTTTAATATGTGTTAATTGGATATTTAGGTCCGCTACCAGTTTAATATATTAAATTCATGTTGAGTCTAATATATTGCAATTCGTCTCTAGTCCCAAAATGTCCAATTGTCCAATATAGTTTAATGTGTGTCATGTATATAATTCAAGTCACAATCCCAGATATCCGAAACGTATCAAGAGCACCCATGTCTAAAACAACGAATGAGTTAGTGAATACATATCACAAAGGAGCTAAAGTTATTACGAAATAAGTTGCTTTTAACTTAGACTAACCAAATTCTTATAACTTTTATTGGGCTTTAATCCATATTCAACCCAACACACACCCTTATTGTTTAAATTGTTGGGCCTTGAGCCCAAAGTTAAACCGAATGCACCCTTGATGGGCTTTTGAGCCCAATCCAATCCATGCCAACCCAAAACTTAAATCACACATATAATTTCCACAAGTAAACACAAGATGACTCTTGCGGTTTTATTTTTAAAAACGAATCAAACAACAAAGTAAGTTAATCAAATTTTGAAGCCCGCGGCTAAACCAAAAATAAACTCAAACACCCCTTGGTGTTATAGCTAAACCGAGATAAACATGTACTCGACACCCCTCGCGGGTGTCCCTTGTGACCGAGTACAACCAAGGCAGACAAATAGCACCCTAGGTGGGTTGTTAAACCGAGACACAAACCAAACGAGCACACCTTATGTTGGTGTCTCGTTGAACCAAGAGTAAACAAAACCCCTTCGTGGGTCGTTGTTGCTGTGAACCGTGACCAAGCAAAACATCCTTTCGGGTTCACTATCAAACCGAGCAAACAAACACCCATTTTAAACATTTTCTTACCACACGAATCCATTTTCAAAACACGTTTTATATCAGTTTATAATTCAAGTTTTTAATCCTCAAAACTTACTAACTCGTTTTTATTTATTTAGATCCACGAAAAATAACACGAAATCTAAAAATGATAATAAAATGAGCAACGCGAGAAGTGGTTTTTACCATACCACTCGTATGTAAAGAACGAGGAGAGGAGATGGTGGTGTCTTCTCGAGTACAACTCGAACCGCAACCTGATAACCAGACAACCCTAACATGACCCTAACACTAAACCGCAGCAACAAACCAAGCAAACCCTTGGCCTTATATCATGATGGTGACGGCAATGGTGGAGATGGTGAAACCGCAGCGGCCAGATGTGGTGGCCGAGGTGGTGGTATTTGTGGTGAACACGCGACAGAGGTGCTGTCATCGAGGAGTTGTAGAGGGATTTGAGGCGCGTGATGTATATCAAAAGGTAGAGGATGGAAAAATACATGTAATGGTGGTGGCGGTGTGTGGTCACTCGCAGCGGTGGTGGTGATTCTGGCCAAAAAGTGGCCGGTATCAAAGAGAGAGAAGGTGAGGTGTTGTCGGCTGTAAAAGAGAGAGGAGGGGATGGAAACCCTAAAATGATATAAGTGGTGTATATATAGGTGAGTGGTTGGACTTAAGACAAACCCTAGCGCGCCCATAGGGACTAGTTTTGCCAATTCTCTTATATTTTTAACGAGACTAATAAAACATACAATAAATATTTCCCGAGCCCCCGAGATTATTTCCAGTAATCTTAGAAGTGTTTTTCCACAAAAAACGAGTATTTACACGACTGTTTTCTCACAAATAGTATAAAAATCACCTTAAAATGTTCGTCGAGTTACGGTTGTGCCGGTAAGCATTGCGTGTGAGTTTTCACGTTTCACGGGATAACTCCTCGTATTTGATTCAAATAAATTTGGAAAAAAATTCGAAAGTGAAACTTAAGAAATAATAAATATAATTTATTATTTAAAATCAGTCTGGAAATTTACGGGTGGTTACAATGATGGGTTTCCTTCACTAGAGGTCCATGTCATAGAAGAAGGAACTTCTATGACAATTATGAAAGCTAAGGGAAATCCGATTAAACAAGTATTAGAAGAGATGAATAAACAAACACTTAGGTCACAAGTTAGGAATACTTAGGATTTTTCATGACATTTCCCAAAATCCCAATTGCACATTTCGAGTCATAGAAAAGATTATTCATGGTTGATATGGACCATATGATGTTAAGTCACTTAGAATCATTAGAAAGACAATGCTTGCTTGATCTCTACCAAACTCTTAAAGCTTGGTTAAACTATGTGCCAAGAAATTATGTGAAAAGTATAGTATGGGTTAAGACTAATTTGATTCCCAAGAAGTAGGAAATGTTGTAGTTTTTGTGGTCACCTTTGCATCATATAGGTATTTTCTTTACAAGATTAAATTAATCTAGGAGGAGAGTAAGTCACGTTGTTATTCACTCCATTAGGAATCTCCGTATGCCATGACTTGTTACTAGGTAGTAACTTGTGTAGATGCTACAAATTAAGTATAGGCACACACGCACTTAAAGGTAATTGGATATCTATCACATCTCACCTTCAAGATTTCAGTCTTTCTTTACACTCTCAAAGTGTTTATATGTGAAGCTATGTGTTCTAATTTGAATATGTGTTATGCTCACTTGTGTAAGTGATATGTTTATCCTTGATTGATAGGTCTTTTATATGAACATTTATGTGATGGTGTTATGTATGTGTTTATCAACATTTGGGATACAATGAGTTGAATATATATTGTATGCGTAGGTTATGATGAATTGTGTGTAAATGTATATGATGCTATCCTTTGACTAGCCCATGTTGCAAGTATCCAAATGGTTACCTAACCCATCTTGGACTTCTACATGTGAGGATTGTTTTGTTTGTTGCGCGTTGTGTTTTTATGTAGCTAGGCCACCGCAAAGGCGAGGCTCTTGACCCATGGAACCCCGCCTTGGAACAAGGGGGAGCAACGATCTAGAGGGAGCTATGTTCAAGGGGAAGCACGTTTGGGTGCATGTACAAGCTACTTTATTTTATCCCACAGGCCCAAGTTCGAAACCGGGCTTGATTGGAAGTCCCGCCTTTTTGATTCGACAAAAGGGGGAGAAAGAAAGCAAGAGCGTTAATACCAATTCAAATTAAAGACTACGGCTGGCTTCACCAAATTACAAGGCAAGGTCAAGACGCAAGCTACATCAAAGGCGCGCTTTGTCTTCGCTAAGTTTTGTAATTTTATTTGCTTTCGGATTTTATTTGTCATCAACGAAAAGGGGGAGATTGTTGAGGCAAGATTGACGAGATCTCCTAATGTTTTAATGATGAAAAATAAACCTTTGAAACACATAAAATAACAAACGTTAGCCAAAATTCCCCAACATTCACATCTGCTCCTGATACGCTGCCCACGCGTTGACGCGTGGCCGACGCGCCAGGGTTCTGTGAATGTCGGGACGAATTTTGAAAGTCGGCTTTCCCCTTACCCGACAAATTTGGATCTTTCAATTCAGGTATGAATATGTTATGTGCTTAATTGAGAACACTCGAAACGAGTTTTAGGATTAGAGAGATCCAACTTTTAAAACACCCATTTGCGGGAAAACACCAACTCATGTTTTCTAACTCTTGCCTCTAGCCAAGGCTTTTCTAAACTTAGGGAGCTTATATATTTCATGTAACATCACGTGAAAGCATCCATATGCTCATATCCCGTGCTTACATCTTCTCTAATCACGTAACAGGTTTACTCCCTTATTGGTCATGTGGAAAACTAGAAGGGGGGTTGAATAGTTTTACCGGTTTTTCGTTTAATTGTCCTTTGAAACTTTCTGTTTAATCAAAGATATAAACTCAAAGACAATATGTAATATGCAAGTATAAAGAAAGAAACGATCAAACCACAAACCACACACGAGTATTTAATCGGATTCGGCTACAAGGACTCTTTTTCCTTGCCTAAGTCCACGCCCCGAGTTATCAACTCGAGAGTTTGCTTTCAACTAGTCAACAAGATCACTTTCACCGGCGGAGAAAACTTACACGTCAGCTTAACGATTACCGACACTAAGCTAGATGTCGATTCTTTTTACAAGGGTAAACCACTCCCGTATAGTTCTTTTACAAGGTCAACAACTCCCGTCACACTATGTATTTTAAGGCACTACAAAATAACTAAACCGATCCACAATTGAACATACACAATCAAATGAAGTATAAACTACACGAAGTCTATACAATGTTAAGCTAACAGTCTGCAATGTTGTGTTGAGTACTTGTAATTTTATAATGAACTTGTGAACTTCTTTGCCTACAAGTAGGAAACTTTCACACAAAAATGAAA
>LBNU01002812.1:174173-186797 GCA_014162995.1 Artemisia annua | reverse complement strand
GAGTAGAGCATGTAGCAAAGGCAAACATTGATATGATCCCGGTTTCCTATGGTGCTAATGACATTGGCTCTAAGGAGTTCTTCCCATTTCTTGAATTGGGGCTTGAGTTCATTGAGTTCCATACCATATGGGTCCTTGTTGACCTCATTTCCGGTACGGGTTCTCCTAGTGGTGGTGGTCCTAATGAAGAGGTGGTCACGAAGTTCATCTTTTGACACAAGAGGTGTATCATAGGGATGAATGTGGTCCATGAGTGTGTCAAGAGTTGAGAGGGAATGTTTGTCGGTGTAGATGCAAGAACCATGGTTTGGAACACCTAAGATTTGAGCAAACTCATTTAGGGTGAAGGAGTATTGGTTACTACTAGCCATGAAGTTTATAGACATGAGACCATACTTATTGGTGGAAAGGGTGACGGATGCATAGAATTCTAAAATAAACCTAGGACAAATGGGCTCGTCGATTTCTAAGAGACAATCAAAGTTGATGCTAGCAAGTTCCATGGGTAGGTTTGTACCGGCTAGGAAGGATGGGTCAATGGTTCTACCCTCATGGACATAACGCTTTTCTAAGGCTTTGAAGATGTTGATTTGGGCTTCGGTAAGACCTTTGGTTTTGTGGTGTTTGGGTAGATACTAAATGGTGTCCTTGTGGTCGTAATGAGTTACGGGAGGCATGATGATTCCTAGACAAATAAAATTTCACATTTTTAGTCTTTAAGTTAGCGACTATTGTAAAGTGGATGTTCTAGTGTGTGCCTATATGAAAACAGTGTGGAGGTGCGGTTATCTTGACTCATTTTAATGCTTAAAATGTTTTGTAATGCAAGTTTTGTTATAAAACAAAAGATAACCCAAACGCTCCTAATTCAATGTAGCTCGTTTAAATGTACCCGAAAATACATATTAGTTATGTATTCCCTTTAGCATTCAAGAGACATTATGCAAGTGATGCTTTAAACATAACGTTTTTATTTTGTATTCACAATGTGAGACGAAAAAATATTTGTCCTATTTGTGAGAAATTTTTGCAAAAATTTGACATGGGGTGTTTTAGCAAACATGTTTATAACTAGTAAGAATGCAATTCCTAACTATGGGGAACATGATTAGTTTTGTTAAACACCTAATTTCATGCATGAATTTCTCAAGTTAATGCATAACCCCAAGTTTTTGTTTTTGTGCAAAAATAGAATTCCTAGACTCAGATCAGGAGTGTAATCATGTTTAGAATACTTACAATGATGATTGATGAGCAATGTGAATGAAGGAAGGACCAAAAATTCGTAGGTGTGGATGAGTGGTGAAGTGAATAGTAGCAGTTTGGAAGTGGTGGTATGAGATAATGGGTGTTTGGTTTAATATAAACTAAGAAAAAGGTTCTGCAGGTCGGCGGATACGGCGGAACCAAAAAGAGGGTTCCGTCCGTTTTGTCGCAGGGTTCCGCCGACTCTGCTGAGAAAAAAAATTTATTTATTTGTTTTGATTTTTGTGATTTTTGTCTAATGTTTAGAACTACAATGTAGGTTCCATGAGTCCTAAGCCTAGCCTAAGAAGGTTAAAAGGTTCTCGTTTAAGAGGTTTTGTGAGAATGTCGGCTATGTTGTCTTCGGAAGAAACTTTCTCGATTGAGATGTTTCCTTTTTGGATGTTGTCACGAAGAAAGTGATGACGGATTTCGATATGTTTAGTTCGGGAATGTTGGACGGGATTTTTACTAAGATCTATGGCTCCTTTGTTGTCGCAAAGAATGGAGATGTCGTTTAGTTGAATTCCGTAGTCGACAAGAGCTTGCTTCATCCAAAGAGCTTGTTGACATGCCTTTCCGGCCGATACGTATTCGGCTTCCGTTGTTGAGATAGCGAGAGCCGTTTGCTTCTTAGAGAACCATGAGGTGAGACAATGTCCAACAAAAGTACAAGTACCACTTGTGCTTTTTCTATCAACATAGTCACCGGCATGATCCGAGTCGGCATACACTATGGTGTCCATTCCCGTTCCTTTGGGATACCATAATCCTAAGTGTGTAGTGCCCTTAATGTATCTAAAGATCCTTTTAACGGCTTCAAGATGAATTACTTTAGGATCTTCTTGAAAACGAGCACATAGACAAACACTAAACATAATGTCGGGTCTACTAGCCGTTAGGTAAAGTAGACTTCCAATCATACCCCTATATTTAGTGCTATCTACGGATTCACTTTCCTCATCCTTGATAAGTTTAGTTTCCGTGGACATGGGTGTTTTGATTGGTTTAGAATCTTCTAATCCAAATTTCCTAAGCATGTCCCTAATATACTTAGATTGGTTAAAGAAGATACCATCTTCTAGTTGTTTGATTTGGAGTCCTAGGAAAAAGTTGAGTTCTCCCATCATACTCATTTCAAACTCGTCATGCATGATTTTTGAGAAATCATCGCATAATTCTTGACAAGTTGATCCGAATATAATGTCATCAACATAGATTTGGACTATGATAATATGTGAATCTTTCTTCTTAGTGAAGAGAGTATTATCAACTAAGCCCATGATATACCTATGGTCAACTAGGAAGGTTTTGAGTCGATCATACCATGCTTTTGGAGCTTGCTTAAGTCCGTATAAAGCCTTTTTAAGTTTATAGACATGATTAGGTTTTTCAAAATCAATGAAGCCCGGTGGTTGAGCAACATATACTTCTTCATTTATGAAACCGTTTAAGAATGCACTTTTGACGTCCATTTGAAAAAGTTTAAAGTTGTGTGCACATGCATATGCAAGTAAGATTCTAATTGACTCGAGCCTAGCTACCGGAGCAAAAGTTTCATCGTAGTCAATGCCTTCTTGTTGGTTATATCCTTGTGCCACTAGCCTAGCTTTGTTTCTAGACACAACACCATTTTCATCCATTTTATTTCGAAAAACCCATTTTGTACCAATTATAGTTTGACTCTTAGGTTGAGGAACTAATGTCCACACATCATTCCTAACAAATTGGTTTAACTCTTCTTGCATGGCTATTACCCATGACTCATCTTTAATGGCTTCGTTAATGTTTTTAGGTTCAATGGTTGACACGAAACAAAAGTAGTTACTTTCATTTTGAGCTTTAGACCTTAACGTTCTCTCGTTAATTTTACCTATGACATTATCTAATGGATGACTTTTGGACTCTTTAACATTAACAATTTCTTTGTTTGTTGGTTCTTCTTCCATGTCATTTTCTATGGTGACTTGATTTTCCATAGCTTGACTTTCAACTAAGTCATCATCTACCAAAGGTGATGTCTTAGAGGGAGGTGGACTCTCGTCAAATGTTACGTTCAACGATTCCTCGACTCTTAAGGTTTCTTTGTTTAAAACAATGTAAGCCTTACTATTTTGTGAATATCCAAGAAATACACCTTCATAAGACTTTGGGTCAAATTTGGTGAGGTAATCCTTGGTGTTAAGAATAAAGCATTTACTCCCAAATACTCTAAAGTATCCTAATGTAGGCTTTTTACCTTTATAAAGTTCATAAGGAGTTTTGTTTAAAAATGGTCTAATTAAGACTCGATTAAGAATGTACGTTGACGTGTCAACGGCATTACACCAAAACTTTTGTGGAATGTTTTGTTCATTAAGCATTGTTCTACTCATCTCTTGCAAAGTCCGGTTTTTACGTTCTACTACACCATTAGATTGAGGAGTACGTGGAGCCGAAAAATTATGAGTAATACCATTTTTATCACAAAAGTTTCCGAATTGAAATTCATTATCAAATTCACGACCGTGATCCGTTCTAATAGACACAATATTAGACCCTACTTGATTTTGAATTTTCTTACTTAGAATCTCAAATTTTTCAAAAGCTTCATTTTTACTTTTCAAAAATTTTGTCCAAGTATACCTTGAATAATCATCCACTATTACCAAAGTATAGAAGTTGCCTCCATAACTTTGTATAGCGGATGGACCAAACAAATCCATATGCAAAAGTTCTAGACACCTAGACGTAGAAACCATATTTTTAGCCTTATGGCTACTATGGACTTGTTTACCAACTTTGCAAGCATCACAAAAGTGTTGGTCGTATTTCAACTTAGGAAGGTTTCGAACTAAGTCTTTGGAGGAGAGGTTTTGAATTAGTCTCATATTAGCGTGTCCTAAACGTCTATGCCATAATGTTGAGGATTCATCTAATGAAGTAAGACAAAGTTTGTCTTTAGATGTTTGATCCAACTTCATGACATATACGTTGTTCTTAAGGACACCTTTGGCTATGGTTATGCCATCTTTAAGTATCTTACTTCCGTTTTCACTAAAAAGGACGTTATACTTATTACGGCAAAGTTGACTAATACTAAGAAGATTAAAACCTAAATTATCAACATGAGCAACATCATCTATAAAAAGGGAGTCATGAGAGATTGTACCTTTTCCGATGATTTTGCTCTTAGCTTTACTACCAAACGTAACATTACCTCCATCACATTGGTGATATGTTGAGAAGAGGCTTTTGTTACCCGTCATGTGCCTTGAACAACCGCTATCTTTAATCCATTCATCCGGTTCCAAACAAACTTTAAGGCACACCTATTTTATGAAAAACACTCAAACATTTGGTCCCCAATTTCTCATGGGTCCATTTTGGTTAAACAATCCATTAATTTGACTCAAGTATGAAAATAGAGCATAGGGGTTCCATGACATGTAGTTTGGAGTTTGATGATGTCCAGGAGTGTTTTGGTTCCAAACATGTCGATAACTTGGTCGTGGATTGTAGTTGCTTTTTGGAAAGGGGCGTTTGGGAAAAGGTGTCTTAGGCTTTGGTTGAGTGGTTTTGGCTCTAAATTCATTTTTGTTAAGTCCTACTCCTGTTTTAACAGCAGGTTTTGTTTCATTTTTATACGTGACTTTAACAAATTTTGAACGGTTTGATGTGGAAGCAATTTTTGCTGCTGCAGACCTGGCGGAACCTTTGGGTTCAACGGGCGGAACCTTTATTTGGGTTCCGCCTGTTCCGCCGGCTGCTGTAGCAATTTTGCTAGTTTCTTGTTTAGTTTGATCTTTCGATGTTTCTAAGTTTGTGAAGCCTAGACCTGTTTTATCAAATGGAGATTTTTGAAGCTTCATAATTTCATCCGCACAAGAGATGCTTTTATCAAACTTCTTAAACTTTGTGGTTTGCTTTATTAGATCATTTTGAGTAACTTTTAGTTTCTCAATTTCGAGTTTAAGTTCTTCACATGATTTACACAATGTGTCGACACTTTTACTCTTTTCTAATCTTTTAGCCTTTTCTTTTAACTCATAAACTTCATTTTCCAAAAACTCCTTTTTGGTTTTCAAATATTTATTTTTGTTTATGATTTTTAGGCTTAGTTCACAAAGTTTGTTATATTCTATTTGTAAGGTATCATCATCAATGGATGAGTAAGATGAATCGGAGAGTACCTCATTTGAGTCATGAGCCATGAGAGCAACGTCATCATTCTTTGGCTCATCGTCATCTTCTTCATAGTCACTCCAAGTACCACTCACAAACGCTTGTTGTGATTTGCCTTTGGGTGGTTTTGGACATTCTCCAATTAGATGACTTGTGTCTCCACACCTATAACATTTCCTTTCAACTCTTCCTTTCTTATCGTCGCGATCTTTTCGGAAGGTTTTCTTGTCATCTTTAGGTTGCCTTACAAATTTTCCCCGTCTACGAAAGAACTTCTTGAAGTCTCTAACGGCCATGGCATATTCTTCATCATCACTATCGGAACTAGATTCTTCATCATCACTTGATTGAACTCTAGCTTTTAAGGCAATAGATTTGACTTTTTCCTTCTTGCCTTTAACTATTTCCGAATCTTTTTCCATTATCATCTCATGAACTTTGAGGTTTCCAATTAGCTCATCAAGTGACATGCTTGAAAGATCCTTGGATTCTTCAATTGCCGTCACCTTTGCTCTCCATTTCGGATGGAGTGCTCTAAGGAATTTCCTGACAAAATTCTTGCTACAAAAAGATTCATCAAGTGCTTTAAGTGAAGTAATAATAGTGTTAAACCTAGCAAATGCACTATCAATACTTTCATCTTCGGGAATAACAAATTGTTCATATTGTTGAATTAAAAGATCAATTTTGTTATCCTTAACTTGTGAATTTCCTTGATGAGTGACTATTAAAGATTGCCAAATTTCTTTAGCGGTTTTACACATAAAGACTCTTTCATACTCTTTCTTAGGCAAAGCATTATATAGCATCATTTTAGCTTCATTATTCTTAGCGATCAATTTCTTTTGATCTTCATCTTTAGTGTTCGTAATATTATTATCACCATCAACAATTATAAACCATAAATCTATATCTTTAGATTTCACGTAAGTTTCAAATCGGTTTTTCCAATAGATAAAACCATTTGCTTCAAAAAGTGGTGGTCTTTGCATAGATTGCCCTTCTTTGTAATTTTCAAAATCCATGGATCGTTTCAAGTTTTAAAACACAATATATTTTAAAAGCTTGAGTAACGTAGCTCTTGATGCCAATTGTGGAAAACTAGAAGGGGGGTTCAATAGTTTTACCGGTTTTTCGTTTAATTATCTTTTGAAACTTTCCGTTTAATCAAAGATATAAACTCAAAGACAATATGTAATATGCAAGTATAAAGAAAGAAACGATCAAACCACAACATGAGTATTTATCGTGATTCGGCAAGGACTCTTTTTCCTTGCCCTACGTCCACGCCCCGAGTATCCAACTCGAGAGTTTCTTTCACTAGTCAACAAGCTCCTTTCACCGGCGGAGAAAACCTTACACGTCGCTTACACGATTACCGACACTAAGCTAGATGTCGAGTTCTTTTACAAGGGTACAACCACTCCCGTTAGTTCTTTTACAAGGGTACAACAACTCCCGTCACACTATGTATTTTAAGGCCTAAAATACGAACCGATCACAACTTGAACATACACAATCAAATGAAGTATAAACTACACGAAGTCTATACAATGTTAAGATAACAAGTCTTGCAACGTTGTGTTGAGTACTTGTAACTTTTATATGAACTTGTGAACTTCTTTGCTACAAGAGAACTTCACACAAAAATGAAAATGTTAATCGGTTAGATGAATGATGTGTGTGTAAAATGTAATGAGAAGTGATGGATGAAATCTTGCAAGTGGCTTGGTATTTATAGCCAAACCAACCAGCAATCTGGCGGATCCGGCGGAACCTTAGAATGGGTTCCGCCCGTATACCCTGAGGGTTCCGCCAGGTCTGACAGGAAACTTGCAAGAAATCTTTCCCAATCAAGTAAGGTCACATCAAGTTAGTCAAACACACAATTGTGTAAGAGGTCTTATGGAAAGTCAAACACACAAGCTTTCCATAAATGCATGATGTGATGTTTTATATGAAAATGAAAATATAACATTTACTATATTAAGAAATATGTAAATGTAATGTAAATGTAGATGTAAATGTAGCAAATGAACTCTAGTTATGCAAGACTTAAACTATAATTATGTTCTACTTAAAACTAAAGTTTACACTTTGTTGTTAACAAAAGTTAGCAAAGATCGTAAAATATAAATAACATTTTTAGGCGATATTTGTATTAACAGGTCAATATAAGTCAAAGGTCACTTTGCGTAAACGCATCCTTTCCCGCTTGGGTTATGCTTTACATCAAGGCAAAGCACTTGACTTGTTTGTGCCAAGGTGTTAGTTGAGTACGTCGAGTCGTGGAAAGTCACGAGCTACGAAACTATGGATTCTCGACGTTGTGTTACTTGGATTTATAAGTAACCTATGATTTTCTCAACTCATAATCTTAATTGTCTAAACATTTTATTCTTAATGACAATTAGATTACTTCTTAATTATCTTCTTAAACTTATTTTCACAAAAGACAAAACCACCAAACCTCCCAAAATCCTTTCCAACAACCTCTTAATATTCCCTTACACCTCCTTACAAAGTGTACTTTTGTCTCCACACAAACTCCCACACAATATTCCATCTTACAATATTCCTTCACTTTACATATTTCCCATACACCTTTCTTATACACACACACATACACTCTCTTATACACACACTATTTTTCTATACACACATACACTCTCATGTACACACACACACTACTCACATACTCTCCAAATAAACACACAAGGCTCCCCATCACATCCTTATTACATATTCCTTACACATACAACTCACTCCCTATACAAATCCCATCTCCACAACATATTCCTTACACTCCCAACACCTTTATTTTCAAAATACACACACTACTCACAACCATCCCATTCTCTACACACACAAGGCTCCCCATCACATTCCCTACTTACATATTCCCTTAAACACACACAAACCAACTCTTATATTCCTTACACACTTTCACATCCCAACCTTTCACTCACCCTCTTCTCCAAGGAAGGAATATTCCCTTGGATATCCTCTTTAACCCAACCATGGTTCACTTCTAACCCAACCATGGTTAGTTCTCTACACACCCATTCTCACCCAACCATGGTTAACTCTTAACCACACCAAGGATGGAATATTCCCTTGGATATACCCTTTAACCCAACCATGATTCACTTCTAACCCAACCATGGTTCACTTCTAACCCAACCATGGTTTACTCTCTACACCACACTTTCTCACGTAACCATGGTTAACTCTTAACCCTTTAACCTAACCATGGTTACTTCTTAACCTAACTTCTCTCACTCTTCCCTATAGACGAATATCCCATGGCATATTCTCTTCTCTTTTATGCCATGTGAGGAATACCCTTTCTACCCCTACCAATTTACCCTTTCTACTCTTCAACCCTAGGTAATTGGTTTTCTCATAAACACTTTACAAAACATTTTCCAAATTGGCTATTTGAGTTGGTAAACCTTAGATTGATTAATGTTAAGGTTTAGTGTGAAGTACAATTGGGGGTTTAGAAAGGTTAGATATTTATAAGGACCAACACCCAAGTCTTGGAATAAATACAACAGAGGTCCTGGCGCGCTGCCCGCGCATTGATGAGCGGGTGACACGCCGGTCTCGGTAAATTTATCCCAAGTTTGGGTCTTGGCCTATAAATACCCCCTTGCCTCTTTTATTCCTCACCCCTTGCCATTATTCTTTCTCTCTATATTCTATCTCTCTAATCCTCTACTTGTTTTCTTTGATCTTTCACATTAACATCATTTGAAAGAACACATCTCCTTGCAAGGGAAGAATCACAAGAACCTAATCCACTCTTGTGATTGTGTCGAGGGTCTTCTTCTCTATAACCTTTCTATTAGAATCAAGTCACTAGGTTAGGTTAGGGATTGATTCAAAGAAACAACATTCTATAATTCTATTTGGTTGTAAGGGAAGTCTTGTGTCTTTGTGATCAAGCCTAGATCATTGGGGATCTAGTTTAAAGTCTTGTGTCTTGGTGACCAAGCCAAGATCATTGGGGATCTAGTTGGGGTTTGATACTTCCGGTGGGAAGTTTTAGTGGTCTTAGTGGTAAGTCGAATCACGAGATTCTTTTGGGTGGTTTCCGAGGGCGNTCCATTGGAAACTTGGAAGATTGAGATGGTTCTGCAAGACGAGGAGGTAATATACATACATTGTGTAGTTTCTGTTGTATCATAATTTTCATAATTTTTAGGGTTGCAATTCTTTGATTGTGCATTTGTTTAAATACATAAACAAGGGACCAGATTGTGTTACTGCTACCGTTTGTAATGAAAAAAATGATAATCAAGAAACCACCAACGCATAAGTGAAGGACGAAATCAAAGAATGTTATGATTGTAGGTATCTTTCAGCATGTGAAGCTACTTGGGGAATTTGATCTAGGGTACAAAGTTCACTACTGTTACCTGCCTGTTGAGAGGTTTCCATTTCATTTACCTAGACAACAATAGGTCGTGTGTGAGGCTAATGACGATATTAACGATGTCCTAAACAAACCTTCAGTTTCCTCTTCCAAATTTTTGGGATGGATGGAATGTAATAAAACCGATGCTCTTGCCAGAACTTTGACGTATGTTGAATTCCCAACTAAGTTTGTTTGGAAGCCTGAAAAGAAGATATGGCAGCGTAGAAAGCAAGGATTTGCTGTAGGAAGGATTCATTATGTTCCTCCTTATCTTGGTGATGCATACTATCTGAGGGTTCTTTTGAATAAGGTTAAAGGACCGACATCGCGGGAAGATATTTGCATGGTTAGTGATAGATTCTATGATTATCAGGGGTAAAGATGAAAAAATATATGATTCATATAGGCACACATGTTTTGCCCTCATATTGTTAGACGATGATAAAGAGTACATTTAGGCTATTAAAGAAGGACATTGGATTGCTTTTGATGATTATGTTCGTCGTTTATTTGTGATCTTGCTTACGTCATATAGTATTATCAAACCCGAACATGTATGGAACAAAACATGGGAATACATGTCTGATGATATTGAACATGAGCAACGTTTACTTTTTAATTAATCCAGGTAACATTGTTTCCGCTCCATTAAACTTAAATTAACTATTTTAGCACTTATATTTTACATTTTGTTCAGTTATTCATTTACATCTTCCATTTCTGCTGCAGATTTGGAGATCCGTAAACGTCATCGTAAAAATCTGTGTCTGCAATATGTAGATAACATTCTTCGTAAGAATGGAAGTAGCTTAAGTTTTATAAACGAAATGTCTTTACCATATTTGGAGTTTCTGTAAAACCACACAAACTCTTTTATTCATGACGAAATTTGCTATGACACTAACTTACTAAAAGCAGAACATGACACGCTCTTTCCAAGTCTAACAGCCGAACAAAAAATAGTAACAAGTTATCTCAGTTGTTGAAAATAAAAAAGGCGGTGTTTTCTTCCTTTACGGATATGGTGGTATGGGAAAGACATATATATGGAAAACATTATCTGCTGCTATACAATCTAAAGGAGATATTGTTTTAAATGTGGCATGGAGTGGTATTGCTTCTTTGCTTCTAACAGGTTTGCACCTATCTGATCTAATGTAATAATAAAATTTTATTGGTGTATCTACAAATATAGATATTCAATGTCTAACATACCTTCAATATTGCTTCTTTGCTTCTAACAGGTGGTCGTACGGCCCATTCTCGCTTTGGTACACCTATTAATGTCAACGAGGACTCCTTTTTTTCAATAACCGCTGGTACAGATCTTGCTGCTTTATTGATCAAGACAAGTTTGATAATATGGGATGAGGCTCCAATGATATACAAACATTGCTTCGGAGCTTTATATAGATCTTTGAGAGATGTTTTGTGACCACTAACACAAATGTAAAAGATATGACATTTGGTGGTAAGGTTATTTTCTTTGGAGGAGATTTTAGGCATTGCCAGTTATAGCAGGTGGAACAAGGCAGGACATTGTACACGCATCACTTAATTTCATCTTATATATGGGATGATTGTACTGTACTTGAATTAACGACAAACATGAGATTGAGATAAGGTTCTGATAAGTGTAATATTCAAGAAATCAAGGATTTTGGAGATTGGATATTAAAGATGGGAGATGGTCGTTTAGGTGGAGCTACCGATGATGAGGTAACAATTGATATTCTACATGATTTACTCATAACAGATAATGTTAATCCTATACCCTCACTGTTCGAATTTGTTCCATTGTCTCTCAATAAGTTACAGGATTCTTCTTTTTTTTCAAAAGAGGGCAATTCTTGCTCCCACTCACGAAGTTGTTGAAGTTATAAACGAGCATTTGTTATCTAGAATTCCATGTGATGAGGTTGTATACTATAGTTCACATAGTATATGTGAATCCGAAGGTCTAGACAATGCTTACACCGAATCTTTGTACTCTCCTGAAGTGTTGAATAGTCTGAAGTTGTCTAGAATACCTAACCACAAATTAGCTCTAAAAGTTGGTGCAGCGTTCATGCTTCTTCAAAACATTGATCAAACTGCTTGCTGGGTTATGCAATGGGACAAGGCTAAGGATTCTAAAACTTGGTGAACATATTTTCGAGGCACAAATCTTAACGGGGACAAATGTCGGCCACACTACTATCATCCCACGGTTGAAACTCAGTCCTTCAGACAAGAGGCTTCCGTTGAATATTAATCGACACCAATCTCCATTAGCTATATGTTTTGCCATGACCATCAACAAAAGTCAATGCTAGTCTTTATCAAAAGTTGGAATTTTTTTTGCGTAAGACAGTCTTCACATATGGTCAGCTTTACGTCGTTGTGTCTAGAGTCAAAAGTCGGAAGGGATTGAAGGTTTTGATATACGACAAGGATGGTAAAATTTCAAACAGTACTTTGAATGTTGTTTACCATGAAGTGCTACAAAAGATTTGATCCGCCATATAGTTAAAATGCTTTATCCTTCTTTGTTAGTTTTACCTATCTTATATGAACTCAAATTTAACATTATCCGGTTATAAGATTTTTGGTTTATTCTCCTTCGTATTTTTAACATATATTCAATGTTCCCTTTATATATTTTTTTATTATAGAAATGAACAATATTGTTTGAGAGTTAATATTAGTTGATTTTTTTGTTTTATACTTTTTAAGGTTATATTTTCTAACTTTTTATAAGCCACCCGTGACTTATTATGGGTTTATAGGCTAGTATGATATGTAATAAAATC
>LBNU01002812.1:158269-168940 GCA_014162995.1 Artemisia annua | reverse complement strand
TCTATTTTAATTGTTGCTTTTTACGTTGGTTTCTTCAGCCATAAATCAGTAGTTTTTTAGTTGAGATCAAATAACAAATGATTATATGTGTAGCAAAACACTTTGGGTATTTTGAAAGTTGCGTTAATGTTTTACGTGCAGTCAGTGTATATAAGTGTGAATGATTTATGCTTATGAAGACATTTTCAAGTTTTACCCAATTTTCTTAACGAGCGATTACCCCGAACATGATCCCATACTAATGTTATTGAAACTTACGTTATTTTGTTACCGTATCCTAATTTGATTACTTTGATAACTGTAAAACTAGCTTACTGTCATATTCTGGTGCATATATCAAGCCTGGAATCTGTACAAACACAACTAAGCAAGTCTTTCTAAACGACGAAACTAATATTCATGAAGGTCAATCAAGTAAACTCAAAGAAGAATTGACGGATTTTAAAAGGAAGCTAAAGAGAGCTGCAACAAATGCTGACTCGGCACGAACTTCTGCTGCAGGTAATACTGCCCAAACCTGGCAGCTTTTGATTTATCTAGATACAGGTTAAATGGTTAAATTCAAAAAAAAGGGTTAAAACGATATGAGTCAAAATAGATAAACATGTTAAATGCTCCAGATTTAAATGTTTGGTTATTGTACATATTCATTTAGATAATTGGCATACATACTAAAGTTTCTATTCTTTGCAGCCGGGCATGTCGGCATGTCTTCTGTTGGGTGGCTTTGCCATGTAGCACTATACAACAGCCAACTTTGGTTAATTTGATTAAGGTGCACAAGTTGCTACTAATATCAACATACATACATTTAAAAACATTGATATATTATCAGTCGCCTTCTTATTAAACATTTTATTTTATCATCGCTTTAGGTAACCATGATTCGCACACACGCCTCCCAACGACAAAAGATGCAAGGAAAGTGAAAATAGCAGCTTCACGCCAAGGTTATCCATATCCAGTTACATGATCTGTTGTATCCATCTTATTTGGCAATCTGTATTGTAATATGATTATTTACATTTTTTTTGTTGGTAGTAATGAACTCAAATAAGTACACTTTATTATCATCATTTATCCTATTTATTTAACTTTTTTTGCTCTATTATGTATGAGAATCAGTGCTTTAATATTTACTTTAGTGATTCTCAGGTAAAAACAGGTAAAAGGTGAAACTTGGCGATTTTGGACTAATTACGGAGCAAAATGAGCAAGATGTCAAAAGTCTACTGAAATCCAGAAGATGCGCCGTATCTAACTCAACAGATCGCCGCAATATCATACTTAGATGAATTCAAAGACCATTGTCTGACTTTGAAGAATGCGCCGCATGGAATTCTACCATGCGCCGCATATGAAACTTTGGTCGAAGAAGAAGATCAAGCTCGTTCGACTCCAGATACGCCGCATCATACAATTGACATACGGCGTATCACTATCAAGACTTCACCAGAAATAATCCAAGACAACTAAAGGACATGCGCCGCATAAAGATTCAAGTTACGCCACATCAAAAGGCAGTGTACGAATATTCTAGAATATAATAAGCTTGGACCCCATGCGAAGTTAAGTCAATGCGCCGCATCTGCTCATTACATGCGCCGCATCGAACCCTCAGACAGAAACTATAAATACCCCAAGACCTAGACGAATTTTGTGTGCACCATAACTGCAAGGAGGCGAATTCAGACGAACAAGCAACACAAGACACACCCCAAACAAAGATCTTAGAGCTGTAAGAAGGTCCTGCATGTATTTAATTCATTAAGTAGTTTTGTTTTATTGTAATAGTAAGCTTTAATTCATCAGGATTGATGGTCGGTAGTTTGTGAGTACGAAAAATCAAATGCCCGCCTTAAAATTGCTTTCCCATCAATTAAAGTTTATATGTTTGATGTCTTTGGTGAACTTATATTAGTGCATTGATTACCTCTGTGTCTAGCTGAGCACTACTTGGGCCGCCATACCCCTTCCTCGCCTATCTAATCCGATGTCTTTGGATAAGTAGGATATTCATAAGTAATCATTAGGGGTTTACTCGCCGATATAATGAAACCAACGAGTACGGGCTTATTTTATACACTTCATATAAAACTAGCAATAAAACAAGTGACAAGCTACTTAATTATCAGGACAGGTCTTCTTATTGTCTCTATTATCTATTTGTGTACGTGTATGCTATTCGCTGATTTGTTCTCATTAGTTTTTACTATTTAATTAAATAACCAAACTTGTGCCAATCTCTCAGGCTGAACCCCCTTTCGTTAGATTAGACTGTAAAGCTAACTTAGATATTAAAATACTGATTAGGATAACTAGATAATACGTTCCACTCTTAGTGATCGACACTCTGCTTACCATTATATGCAAACTGACCGGGTACACTGCTCGTTAAGTGTGTGTGTTATTGATAAGTCGGCTAAATATAAATGTAAAACTTGAATAGGCATTAACACTGCTAAACCGCAACAACACATCACGCGCATCAAGTTTTTGGCGCAGCTGCCGGGGAGTGAATTGTTATTATCTGTTAGATTTATTAGTATTTTAATTAGTTTTTCTTTTTATTAGGTTTTTAGACACTAACCCCTAACTTGTTGTATATTAGATAGATTGCATTCATTGTATAATTTGCATATTTACTGTTTTTTGTGTGTTTTATTTTCTGTAATTTTTTTTTTAATTTTTTTCTTTCCTTTGTACTTACTGACGTTGTACTGTGCAGATACAAACGATACGGCGCATCTGTTTCTCGGATGCGGCGTATTGCGTTTTAATTTTATAAAATACAACGCATTTAATAATTTGAGTACGACGTATCTTTCCCCAAGATACGGCGTATTCTATTTTTAATAAAGAATTTTTTGAAACCCTAACGCCATGCGACACATCTGTTTTAACAGATACGGCATATTTAATAATTAAATTAAAAACAGTTTTCGAATTATTAAACAGAAGCGACGCATCGATTTTATCGATACGGCGCATCTACTAAATCAAAAATCTTGTAATTTCAAATGTAACGAAAATACGGCGCATTAGTTTTTGCTAATACGGCGCAATGGAAGAATATGCCGCTATCAAGATTGCCGAATCTAACGAGCTTACCCGGTCAGAAGAAAATGTTGCAGAGCTATATGGTAACATCCTTCGAATGAAGGAAGAATGATTGCACATGACAAGAACAAATAGGAGTTGAACGTGAGTCTAACTTGAAGACTCTGGAATAAAGACAAGTGCTGACCGGGAGACAACCCGGAACTTTTTTATCAATTTTCTGTTTTGTGTCGAGTCTGTCAGACCTGCAGAAGATGCGGCGCATCTCCACCATGGAATGCGGCGTATCATCTGCACTGGTCATATCTTATTTTATTTTTCTGCATTTTTATTTTACAACTTTAAAACATTCTGTCAGTTTATTTAATGCGGCGCATCCCTGTTTAAGGATACGACGCATCTTTTATTCTGATTCGTATTAATTCCAGGCTCGATACGGCGCATCTTCTTCCATAGGATGCGGCGTATCGACTGACCTGATGATTTACAATTTTATTTTTTAGGTTTTATTTTCACTAACTACTAATGTATTATGCAAGTTTGAACCTTCTTAACTCAGGTGTGTTAAAGTCTAGGTGGTATTATAGATTCCTGAACTTTTTGTGGAAACATCATTCATGAAGCTTAAACGTTCTAATCCACAAGAAAGTTGATCTTTGCTCGTAAACGCATAATGGAGGATCATTCCGAGCAAATATCAGGGAAGTTTTTCTGTTCTAATTCTTTTATTTTCCAGTTTTTAAACCTTTAAAACAAACAACGAGGACGTTGTTTAACTTAAGTGGGGGGATGGAGAATTAGAACACTTACTTGTCCAAACTTTTTCAAAATATGCTTAAAATGCACTTAATATATCAAAATTTAAAAATTTTTAGCATGTTTTTGTTAAGTCTAAATTACATGGCCGCACACATAACATTACTTTTTGCCTATAATCAAAAACTTTAGTGTGCTGGTGACTTGTAAACTTTAGAACTTGGCTTGTATACTATTCGAGACCACCATAATGAGTATTATCGATATAATTGGAGTGACTTGTCTAACTTGGTAAAATTCTAGGATTACACCCAAAAAGCCTTTATATGTTATGTAATATTAACTAACTACACTGGTTAGCTAACCCCCGTATAAACCCTTTTGTTACTCTCATTTTTAGAGTAAGATACCCCTAGAAAAACCCTCAGAGTCATTCCTTTTGTTTCTTACACATTTGTTAAAATGTTTTGTGGAAAACTAGAAGGGGGGTTGAATAGTTTACCGGTTTTTAACTTAATTATCTTTTGAAACTTTACGTGTAATCAAAGATCTAAACTAAAGACAATATGTAATATGCAAAGATAAAGAAAGAAACGATCAAACCACAACACAAGTGTTTATCGTGGTTCAACTACAAGGACTCTTTTTCCTTGCCCTACTCCACGCCCCGAGTATCCAACTCGAGAGTTTCTTTCACTAGTCAACAAGCTCCTTTCACCGGCGGAGAAAACTTACACGTCGCTTACACAAGATTTCCGACACAAAGCTAGATGTCGAGTTCTTTTACAAGGGTACAACCACTCCCGTCACACTATGTATTTTAAGGCCTAAAATACTAACCGATCACAACTTGAATATACACAATCAAATGAAGTATAAACTACACAAAGTCTATACAATGCTAAGCTAACAAGTCTTGCAACGTTGTGTTGAATACTTGTAACTTTGATATGAACTTGTGAACTTCTTTGCTACAAGAGAGCTTCGCACAAATGAAAATGTTAATGGGTTAGATGAATGATGTATGTGTAAAATGTAATAAGAAGTGATGAGGATTTTCTTGCAAGTGACTTGGTATTTATACCCAAACCAACCAGACCTCTGGTGGAACCGGCGGAACCAAAACAAGGGTTCCGCCCTTGTATCCCCAGGGTTCCGCCAGGTCTGATAGTCAAACCTTACAAGAAATCTTTCCATATCTAGCAAGGTCACATCAAGTTATTTCTAGTCAAACACACATTGAATTAACTTGGAATCCTTCCAAAATGTGTAAGAGGTCTTATGGAAAGTCAAACACACAATATTTCCATAAATGCACATGATGTGATGTAACACTTTGTTTATTAAGAAATATGAAAGTGTTATGTCTACTATGAAATGTAAATGTAAATATAGCAAATGAAGTCTAGTTATGCAAAACTTAAACTATAATCATTTTTTACTTAAAACTAAAGTTTACACTTTGTCGTTAACAAAACTTAGCAAAGATCGTAAAATATAAATAACGTTTTTAGGCTATATTTGTATTAACAATCTCCCCCTTTTTGTTGATGACAAAACATAAACTTTGTTTGTAAGTAAATCACTAATTTTAGTGTTAAGTCTTTAAAAGTTTTATATTTAAACTTGTTTTACTTAATTGATGAAAATCATTTTAAGTTTAAAAGTTAAGATGTACTTTCTCCCCCTTTTTGTCGAAACAAAAAGAGGAGTTGCGGAGCGGAATGATGCAAGTGCTCCCCCTTGGACAATACTCCCCCTAAAAGGAGTGCCAAGTTTGGAAATATGGATTTTGAGCCTACAACAAAAGAGTTAGTTGGCGGTAATGACACACGATAAAACGTCTAGCCATAGCATAATATGGGATTATAATCAAGCACAAGTATTCCACCACCAACGAATGAAATTCCTCTTCCACCAAACTTTCCGCGCCATGATTGCAGACATTGTGAGAGAAACGCTCACATTAGTGAAGGGTAGAAGAGATGTTGGAAGGGGTGTTTGGATTTGATGTTCTACCATACAAATGTGGTGGTTTCTAATGATTTGGGTGAGTTATGCATGTTGTCAAATTAATTGTAAGTCAATCCAATGAAGGTGGTGGAGTAAGAAGACAAAGATTTGCACTAAATGCTTAGTGGTCATGTAAAATTGGTTGGAAGAATATGTTCCACGGATTGCAAGGAACCTTTGGGAGGGTTCCTTCCCTTATGGATGAGGGTTCCTTGAGTTTGTTATGGCAAGTTTTGATTTTTGGCGGGAAATGGTTTCCTATGTGTTTTAGAGGCTGAGAGTGACCCTAGTATGCTTAACAACTAATGTGAAATGAGTTTCTATAAAAAAAAAGGATGGTTTGGTGTTGTGAGGAAGTTGAAATTTTTGAAAATGTAAAGAGAAAATCTGCAGGCTACTGGCGGAACCCTGCGACATCAAGGGCGGAACCCTTGTGAGGGTTCCGTCTGATCCGTTAGGCCAAAACTGGGTTACCCATATTTTTAGACTGGCGGAACTCCGCCGGTTCTGCCAGACCCCAAAAAGTAGACAGTCCGCATTTTTGACCGTCGAGACGATTTTCAATTTTTCCGAAAACTCCTAAAAATAAAAATTTATCACATAGCTGATTAGGAAATGCAAAAAATGGACATGTAAACACTCATACCATTGGACTTTGACCGGGGGCTAGCGAATTTCACTATACTTAGTGAAATTTTTCATAATCTTGAAAATTTGACAACATGCCAAATGTTGTCATCCTGCATCATTGTTAGTTCATACAAGTTCTAAACATAGTTAAATATCCATACAAACACATAAATCCATAACACAACTTGTTTAACACTCAAATTGTTCAAATGACACCTTGTGCCAAACACTCCTTCCCACACGCTCTCATTGACGATCCACCTTCTTCTTGAGCTTGCCAAGGAACCTCCCAAGACATTTGAACATCCCCTTTGTTTGTTTGAACTCCGCCGACTCATTAGGAATAGTTGGAAGTTATGAAAGGTATTCTAGAGTGGGAGCCTAGAGTTGGGTAAGCTCTCATCTTCGCTCATTGAAGATGATGATGAGGAAGTAGGGGGATGAGGGCGTTTCCCTTGGGTTTTGTAGACTCTCTTATCACTAAGTGGGGCAAATGTGTATGGGATGAGAGAGTAGTCTAGGCGAAGACCTCTAGGAGTTGGAGGAATGGGAGCAATGTGCCTAAAGAGACGGGTCAAGAGGATTCCATATGGCATAGCCGTTGTGCCTTGCACGGGAATGTCGGCCATTCTTTTGGCCATATAGTAGGCTAGGTTAAAGGGTTTCCTAATGGAAAATGAGTAGAGCATGTAGCAAAGGCAAGCATTGATATGATCCCGGTTCCCTACGGTGCTAATGACATTGGCTCTAAGGAGTTCCTCCCATTTGTTGAATTGGGGCTTGAGTTCATTTAGTTCCATACCATATGGGTCCTTGGTGACCTCATTCCCGATTCGTGTTTTCCTAGTGTTGGAGGTCCTAATGAAGAGATGGTCACGAAGTTCATCCTTTGACACAAGAGGTGTATCATAGGGATGAATGCGGTCCATGAGTGTGTCAAGAGTTGAGAGGGAATGTTTGTCGGTGTAGATGCAAGTACCACAGTTTGGAACACCTAGGATTTGAGCAAACTCATTGAGGGTGAAGGAGTATTGGTGACTACTAGCCATGAAGTTTATAGACATGAGACCATAGTCATTGGTGGAAAGAGTGACGGATGCATAGAATTCTAAAATGAACCTAGGACAAATAGGCTCGTCGATTTCTATGAGACAATCAAAGTTGATGGTAGCAAGTTCCGCTGGGATGTTTGTACCGGCTAGAAAGGATGGGTCAATGGTTCTACCCTCGTGGACATAATGTTTTTCTAAGGCTTTGAAAATGTTGATTTGGGCTTCGGTAAGGCCTTTGGTTTTGTGGTGTTTGGGTGGGTACTTGATGGTATCCTTGTGGTCGTAATGAGTTACGGGAGTGATAATTTCGCGGGAGCAAAGTACAAGCTCGAACCACGGGTATCGTTGTCCCAACGAGCGTTGAAATTGATCTAGTCACTCAAGTCGTGAGTTATGTGAGATGAATGGTTGAAAAGAGTTGAATTTGTTTTAGTTATACTACGAAAGGTTTGCATAAAGTTTAAATGAAATAAAGAACGATAAGAAAAGAAATAAGTTTAACTATGAGAGAAAACATGAGAATAAGTAAAGCTAAAAAGAAATAAAAGTTTAAACTAAGAAAGAAAGAAATAAAGAAAATGTTTTTGTTGTTTTGTATTTAATTAACNCATTTTGATAATTTCGCGGGAGCAAAGTACAAGCTCGAACCACGGGTATCGTTGTCCCAACGAGCGTTGAAATTGATCTAGTCACTCAAGTCGTGAGTTATGTGAGATGAATGGTTGAAAAGAGTTGAATTTGTTTTAGTTATACTACGAAAGGTTTGCATAAAGTTTAAATGAAATAAAGAACGATAAGAAAAGAAATAAGTTTAACTATGAGAGAAAACATGAGAATAAGTAAAGCTAAAAAGAAATAAAAGTTTAAACTAAGAAAGAAATAAATAAAGAAAATGTTTTTGTTGTTTTGTATTTAATTAACGAAAGAAAATTAAACTAAGTTAAAAAGTTCAAAAGAAAATTCGACAGAGTAACGGTATGAAATAAATAAAAGTAAACTCCACTCGATGAACGATGGAGTACCAATAAGCCTAGCTCGGCTTTAGAAATAAACAAGACACGACAATAAAAGACTAAGACTCGAAAACTAAAGAAAATAAAATTCTAAACTCGCTAAGACAAAATAATTATGAAACTCGCTATGTAGAAAAAATGACCAAACTCGCTATTAAAAGAAAATAACCAAACTCGCTAGGTCTATAAACTGAAACTCGCTAGGGATAAAACAAAACTCGCTAGCTACAAATAAAACTCAAACTCGCTACCTATATGAAAAAGTAAAACTCGCTATCCTGAAAAAATGACCAAACTCGCTATGAAAAATGGAAAATGAAACTCGCTATACACTATGAAATCAAACTCGCTATGCCCTTAAAAATGTAAACTCGCTAGACTCCTAATAAAAACATACTCGCTATCTAGCCAAGATGAAACTCGCTAGATCAAAAGAAAAAGCTTACTCGCTATGTAAAATGGAACCATACTCGCTACTAAACCCTAATAAACTTCAACCTCGCTAGTAAACCCTAAATGACACTGGACATAATTTTTTACGTGAAATTTTTATAAAAACTTAATGAAAACTTATTTAAACTCAATATTAAGCAAGACCAATACTCAAAATAAGCTATAGAAAACACAACTAATCAAAATAAGCAAAACATATTTCTAGGGCTTGTAACTAAAAAGCTAGTTTAGACTCAAAATAAAGATTAAAAAGCTAAAGATAACGACTTTAAAACTTGTAAATAAGCTAAACCAAAACAAAACAAAAGCTCTCACAAGCTAACAAAACCCAAATAAGCTCAAGTCATAATCATAAGGCACGAAAATTTCTTCTCATGCAAAGGTGGTGCAAGACTTTTATGAGCTTATATTGAATCAAGATAGAAGTAAGGAGCTTGAATAAGATGAAAAGGAGATGCAAATAAGCTAGGAAATAAGCAAAGTAAAAGACTTGGACATGAAATAAAAAGCTTGCATTATAAAAATCTTACACTACAACATGAAAATAAACTAGGATTATGAAAAACTAAAAACTAACAAAAACTAACCAAGACTAAATGAGGCCATGGGGTGGTATTTAAGGGAGTCTAGGTGACTAATCCCTTGTTTTACATATTGCACTTAGCCCCTTAGTCTTTATAATTTTGTTCATACAAAGCATAAACTAGAGATACGACACTATCTTAACTTTCTAAAATACGACTATAGTCCTTGTAACTTTGAGGTGATGTGTTGACGAGCTTTCCCAAGATCTTCAATAATGTAAAAGTGATCACTTGCTCGGATTTAGAAAGTTATAGCTTCATAATCATCAATGAGCTTTGATTAAGTGTCTCTTGTACTTTCTTGAGCCTTTGAGAAATAATTCATCTTCACGGGCTTTTCATGAGTAGATTTCTTCTTTTGCTTCTCTTTCAAACTCTTTTCCACATCTCGTGCTCTTTTTAGGCTTTTAGGTTACTTTTTGTGACGTTTTAGCAATATCCATACCTGCACAGTCATAAACACAAAAACACGATATCTTTGGCTTTACGCGTTAGTTTTTGGTCTAAAATAGTCTAATAATGGTGAATAAAAGGTATGTGAATAAGCACATACCAAAATCCCCCAGACTAAGGTATTGCGTGTCCTCACGCAATGTAATCACATCACGCCTTAAGGGTAAATAATTTCAAAACCTCTCCTTACTAACTTTGAAAAGTAGCAAAGCGTTCAAGAGAAATTCAAAATCATTTATTCCCTAAAACGCCCCGGCTTTCCGTTTTTGACTATGTACATCACATATTACACTATTTAGCATATGACGGTGTGAATGACTTTCATTATCTTTTGATAACGATTAAGGGTCATAGAGCAAGAACACGATTCATAGAAAAGTGACCGATTGGATAAAATTCATCGTCCCTGATTTTTCACAAGTCCCAAACTAAGTGCAAAAACGAGATCACCGCTTACTTAGATGTTTGATACCAATACCACTTATGGAAGTTACTTGTGTGTGGTCACCTCCCGCTCCCAAATCTTAGTGCATCTAGAATTTTTTAATTGATTTGAGAAATGAATTGCTTCATATTTTCTCGTTCCAATATGATTTAGTCCGATAAAGATATCAAATTCAAACGCTAAGTAGTTATCGATCTTCCCTTAAGAAGGTT
>LBNU01002812.1:135281-157721 GCA_014162995.1 Artemisia annua | reverse complement strand
CTAACAAATTGGTTTAATTCTTCTTGCATGGCTATTACCCATGACTCATCTTTTATGGCATCGTTTATGTTTTTCGGTTCAATGGTTGACACGAAACAAAAGAAGTTGCTTTCATTTTGAACTTTTGATCTTAGCGTTCTTTCGTTAATGTTTCCTATGACACTATCTAATGGATGACTTTTAGATTCTTTGACATTGACAATTTCTTTGTTTAATAATTCATCTTCCTTGTCATTATCTAAGATCTCTTGACTTTCTATTACTTGACTTTCAACTAAGTCATCATCTACCAAAGGTGATGTCTTAGAGGGAGATGGACTCTCGTCAAATGTTACGTTCAACGATTCCTCGACTCTTAAGGTTTCTTTGTTTAAAACAATGTAAGCTTTACTACTTTGTGTATCCAAGAAACACACCTTCATAAGACTTTGGGTCAAATTTGGTAAGATAATCTTTTGTGTTAAGAATAAAACATTTTCTCCCAAATACTCTAAAATAACCTAGTGTAGGCTTTTTACCTTTAAAGAGTTCGTATGGAGTTTTGTTCAAAAATGGTCTTATTAAGNATTTGGTGAGATAATCTTTTGTGTTAAGAATAAAACATTTCTCCCAAATACTCTAAAATAACCTAGTGTAGGCTTTTTACCTTTAAAGAGTTCGTATGGAGTTTTGTTCAAAAATGGTCTTATTAAGACACGATTTAAAATATAAGTTGATGTGTCAACGGCGTTACACCAAAACTTTTGTGGAATATTTTGTTCATTAAGCATTGTTCTACTCATCTCTTGAAGTGTTCGGTTTTTACGTTCTACTACACCATTAGATTGAGGGGTACGTGGAGCCGAAAAGTTATGAATTATACCATTTTTATCACAAAAGTCTCCAAATTGAAATTCATTATCAAATTCACGACCGTGATCCGTTCTAATAGACGCAATGCAAGTTCCTACTTGATTTTGAATTTTCTTACTTAAAATTTCAAATTGATCAAAAGCTTCGTTTTTACTTTACAAAAATTTTGTCCAAGTATATCTTGAATAATCATCCACTATTACCAAAGTATAGAAGTTACCTCCATAACTTTGTATAGCGGATGGACTGAACAAATCCATATGTAAAAGTTCTAGACACCTAGATGTAGACACCATGTTTTTAGCCTTATGGCTACTATAGACTTGTTTACCAACTTTGCAAGCATCACAAAAGTGTTGGTCATATTTCAACTTAGGTAGGTTTCGAACTAGGTCTTTGGAGGAGAGGTTTTGGATAAGTCTCATGTTAGCGTGTCCTAAACGTCTATGCCATAAAGTTGAAGATTCATCTAATGAGGTGAGACAAAGTTTGTCTATAGATGACTGATCCATCTTCATAACATACACGTTGTTCTTAAGAACACCTTTGGCTATGGTTATGCCGTCTTTAAGTATTTTACTTCCATTTTCACTAAAAAGGACGTTATACTTTTTGCGGCAAAGTTAACTAATACTAAGGAGATTATCAACATGAGCAACATCATCTATAGAAAGGGAGTTGTTAGAGATTGTACCTTTTCCGATGATTTTGCATTTAGCTTTGCCACCAAAAGTGACATTACCTCCATCACATTTTTGATATGTTGAAAAGAGGCTTTTGTTACCCATCATATGCCTTGAGCAACCACTATCTTTGATCCATTCATCCGCTTCCAAATTAACTTTGAAGCAAACCTATTTTATGAAAAACACTCAAGCATTTGGTCCCCAATTTCTCATGGGTCCATTTTGGTTAAACATACCATTAACTTGATCCATGTATGAAAATAGAACATATGGGTTCCATGACATGTAATTTGGAGTTTGGTAATGTCCAGGAATGTTTTGGTTCCAAACATGTTGGTAGTTTGGTCGTGTGTTGTAGTTACTCTTTGGAAAGGGACGTTTGGGAATAGGAGTCTTAGGTCTCGGTTGAGTAGTTTTAGTTCTAAATTCGTTTTTAACAAGTCCTACTCCAACTTTAATAGCAGGTTTTGTTTCATTTTTATATGTGGCTTTAACAAATTTTGAACGATCCGACATAGAAACTAATTTTTCTGCTGCAGACCCTGCGGAACCTTTGGGTTCAACGGGCGGAACCCTATTTTGGGTTTCGTCTGGTCTGTAGGTTCCTGTAGCAGTTTTATTACTTTCTTGTGCTTTTTTTTCTTGTTTCGTTTGACTCTTCGAAGTTTCTAATTTCATGAAACCTAGTCCTGTTTTATCAAATGGTGACTTTTGAAGTTTCATTATTTCATCCGCACAAGAAATACTTTTATCGAACTTCTTAAACTTTGTGGTTTGTTTTATTAGATTATCTTGAGTAATTCTAAGTTTCTCAATTTCGAGTTTAAGCTCTTCACATGATTTACACAATGTGTCAATACTTTTACCCTTTTCTAACCTCTTAGCTTTTTCTTTTAATTCATAAACTTCATTTTCTAAAAACTCCTTTTTAGTTTTCAAAAATTTATTTTTGTTTATGATTTTTAAGCTTAGTTCACAAAGTTTGTTATATTCCTTTTGTAAGGTGTCATCATCAATAGAAGAATAAGACGAGTCGGAGAGTACATCATTTGAGTCATGAGCCATGAGAGCAATTTCGTCATTCTTTGGCTCCTCGTCATCTTCTTCATAATCACTCCAGGTACCACTTACAAAAGCTTGTTGAGATTTACTTTTGGGTGGTTTTGGACATTCTCCTATGAGGTGACTTGTGTCTCCACACCTAAAGCATTTCCTTTCAACATTTCCTTTCTTGTCATCACGATCTTTTCGGAAGGTTTTCTTGTCATCTTTAGGTTGCCTTACAAACTTCCCTCGTCTACGAAAGAACTTCTTGAAATCTCTAACGTCCATGGCGTATTCTCCATCGTCACTATCCGAACTAGATTCTTCATCATCACTTGATTGAACTCTAGCCTTCAATGCAATGGACTTGACCTTTTCTTTCTTGCCCTTGACTATTTCCGAATCTTTTTCCATAACCATTTCATGAACTTTGAGGTTACCAATTAGCTCGTCAAGTGACATGCTTGAAAGATCCTTGGATTCTTCAATTGCCGTCACTTTTGCACTCCATTTTGGATGGAGTGCTCTAAGAAATTTCCTGACAAAGTTCTTGCTACAAAAAGATTCGTCAAGTGCTTTAAGTGAGTTAATAATAGTGTTAAACCTAGCAAATGCACAATCAATAATCTCATCTTCGGGAATAGAAAATTGTTCATATTGTTGAATGAGAAGATCAATTTTGTTATCCTTAACTTGTGAGTTTCCTTGATGAGTTACTATTAAAGATTGCCAAATTTCTTTAGCGGTTTTACACATAAATACTCTTTCGTATTCTTTTTTAGGCAAAGCATTGTAAAGCATCATTTTCGCTTCATTATTTTTAGCAATCAATTTCTTTTGATCTTCATTATGTTTGGTAATTGAGCTATCCTCATCTTTACTATTTGAAGTATCCTTAAAAGTGGGTATATTATCACCATCAATGATTATATACCATAGATCTATATCTTTAGATTTCACGTAAGTTTCAAATCGGTTTTTCCAATATATAAAACCATTTGCTTCAAAAAGTGGTGGTCTTTGCATAGATTGCCCTTCTTTGTAATTTTCAAAATCCATGGATCGGTTCAAGTTTTAAAACACAATATATTTTAAAAGCTTGAGTAACGTAGCTCTTGATGCCAATTATGAAAAACTAGAAGGGGGGTTGAATAGTTTACCGGTTTTTAACTTAATTATCTTTTGAAACTTTACGTGTAATCAAAGATCTAAACTAAAGACAATATGTAATATGCAAAGATAAAGAAAGAAACGATCAAACCACAACACAAGTGTTTATCGTGGTTCTGCTACAAGGACTCTTTTTCCTTGCCCTACTCCACGCCCCGAGTATCCAACTCGAGAGTTTCTTTCACTAGTCAACAAGCTCCTTTCACCGGCGGAGAAAACCTTACACGTCGCTTACACAAGATTTCCGACACAAAGCTAGATGTTGAGTTCTTTTACAAGGGTACAACCACTCCCGTCACACTATGTATTTTAAGGCCTAAAATACTAACCGATCACAACTTGAATATACACAATCAAATGAAGTATAAACTACACGAAGTCTATACAATGCTAAGCTAACAAGTCTTGCAACGTTGTGTTGAATACTTGATACTTTGATATGAACTTGTGAACTTCTTTGCTACAAGAGAGCTTCACACAAATGAAAATGTTAATGGGTTAGATGAATGATGTATGTGTAAAATGTAATAAGAAGTGATGAGGATTTTCTTGCAAGTGACTTGGTATTTATACCCAAACCAACCAGACCTCTGGCGGAACCGGCGGAACCAAAACAAGGGTTCTGCCCTTGTATCCCCAGTGTTCTGCCAGGTCTGACAGTCAAACCTTACAAGAAATCTTTCCATATCTAGCAAGGTCACATCAAGTTATTTATAGTCAAACACACATTGAACTAACTTGGAATCCTTCCAAAATATGTAAGAGATCTTATGGAAAATCAAACACACAATCTTTCCATAAATGCACATGATATGATGTAACACTTTCTTTATTAAGAAATATGAAAGTGTTATGTCTACTATGAAATGTAAATGTAAATGTAGCAAATGAAGTCTAGTTATGCAAAACTTAAACTATAATCATGTTTTACTTAAAACTAAAGTTTATAGTTTATCGTTAACAAAACTTAGCAAAGATCGTAAAATATAAATAACGTTTTTAGGCGATATTTGTATTAACATGTTTCGTTACACCCTTACACCTTAGCCTACCCTGTAGATTGAAATCCGTGGTTAGTTACTTTAGGCAAAGTGTGTTTCCTTACATTACCTGTGTTCGCGTGCGTAATTCATTATCTTTGGTTAGGTCGGGAAATTGCACAATGCAATTGGAGTGAAAGTACATATTGTATATTTTTAGTTTATTTTTCGTGTGTTTACTACTTTCACTATTACAGTTATTTCTGAAAGTTATGAAAAATATGGAAAAATTATCCGGAAAAATCATGATAGAAAAAGTTGTGATATTTTACACATTCAAAAAAAATTCGAAAAAAAAATAGAAAAGAAAAAGAAAGAAGAAAAAGTTGAAAGTTTGTTTTAACCAACTTATGTAAAGTTTTGTAAAGTGGGAGATATCACCACTATTTGTTGTTGTATATTATATTTATGATTGAATGGGAGTTGGTCGTTACGGGAACGCCAACTAAGGTTATTCTTTGTTTAAGATTTTATTGAGTATAATTCGTGTCTACGTAAAGCGTGAGTTACATGAGTCAAAAGCGTGAGTTATTCAATGATATGAGTCTTATTCATGGGATAGTTGGGAAAGTAATTAACCACACTTAGGATTTTAATCTATTTGTTTTGTTCATTTTTTATTTTACACCAATTTATATCCCAAATATTATCCATACCCTATATCATTCTTCATCCGAACCTTTGATTTATTGAGATTAGGGATTTGAGCAATCTTAAATATCGTAGTCGTGGATTCGGCTATGTATTTATGATTTTGTCGCCCTTTTTTAATATAATATTATTGGTGAAGATGAATTGATCCTATCTTTAGCCTATTCGAGTTAAGGAATTGAGCAATTGCGAGTATCGTGGTCGTGGATTCGATCATGTATTCGTGATTTTGTCGCCCTTTCTGGAATATGAGATCGATAGAGATTAAAAAGGATGATCAACCCTTAACCAACAAACCCATTTTACCGCTTTAGACTTGTTACTCCTTGGCTTTAGTGGGGGAGATGCGTATACTTTTCAAGCTTATGATAGAATATTCGTCACAACTAGCAACTAAACGATTTAGAATTGTTTTATATTGAAAAATTATTTTGTTTCTACTTCGTTAAGTGGTTGGTTGTGTGATTATGATAAAACGGATACGTGCTTAACTATTAAAAACAAATCCTAATACCTTTTAGGATACATTTTCATAAAATTAAATCTAAGGTTTACTTGGGGACAAGTAAAGTTCAAGTGGGGGGATATTTGATGAACTCAAATTAGTACACTTTATTATCATCATTTATCCTATTTATTTAACTTGTTTTACTCTATTATGTATGAGAATCGGTGCTTTAATATTTACTTTAGTGATTCTCAGGTAAAAACAGGTAAAAAGTGAAACTTGGCAATTTTAGACTAATTACGGAGCAAAATGAGCAAGATGTCAAAAGTCTACTGAAATCCAGAAGATGCGCCGTATCTAACTCAACAGATACGCCGCAATATCATACTTAGATGAATTCGAAGACCATTGCCTGACTTTGAAGAATGCGCCGCATGGAATTCTACCATGCGCCGCATATGAAACTTTGGTCAAAAAAGAAGATCAAGCTCGTTCTACTCCAGATACGCCGCATCACACAATTGACATACGGCGTATCACTATCAAGACTTCACCAGAAACAATCCAAGACAACTGAAGGACATGCGCGCATAAAGATTCAAGTTACGCCGCATCTAAAGGCGGTGTACGAATATTCCAGAATATAATAAGCTTGGACCCCACGTGAAGTTAAGTCAATGCGCCGCATCTGCTCATTACATGCGCCGCATCGAACCCTCAGACAGAAACTATAAATACCCCAAGACCTAGACGAATTTTGTGTGCACCATAACCCTAAGGAGGCGAATTCAGACGAACAAGCAACACAAGACACACCCCAAATGAAGATCTTAGAGCTGTAAGAAGGTCCTGCATGTATTTAATTCATTAAGTAGTTTTGTTTAATTGTAATAGTAAGCTTTAATTCATCAGGATTGATGGCCGGTAGTTTGTGAGTACGCAAAATCAAATGCCCGCCTTAAAATTGGTTTCCCATCAATTAAAGTTTATATGTTTGATGTCTTTGTTGAACTTATATTAGTGCATTGATTACCTCTTTGTCTAGCTGAGCACTGCTTGGGCCACCATACCCCTTCCTCGCCTATTTAATCCGATGTCTTTGGATAAGTAGGATATTCATAAGTAATCATTAAGGGTTTACTCGCCGATATAATGAAACCAACGAGTACAGACTTATTTTTTACACTTCATATAAAACTAGCAATAAAACAAGTGACAAGCTACTTAATTATCAGGACAGGTCTTCTTATTGTCTCTATTATCTATCTGTGTACGGGTATGCTATTCGCTGATTTGTTCTCATTAGTTTTTACTATTTAATTAAATAACCAAACTTGTGCCAGTCTCTCAGGCTGAACCCCCTTTCGTTAGATTAGACTGTAAAGCTAACTTAGATATTAAAATACTGATTAGGATAACTAGATAATATGTTCCACTCTTAGTGATCGACACTCTGCTTACCATTATATACGCAAACTGACCGGGTACACTGCTCGTTAAGTGTGTGTGTTATTGATAAGTCGGCTAAATATAAATGTAAAACTTGAATAGGCATTAACACTGCTAAACCGCAACGACACATCACGCGCATCAGGTAGCATATTATAAACGACATGTCATTACCATTTAAAATGCAACCAATAGATCAAAGAAAAAATTTCATGTGACAACGCCTAAATATTCTACTTTCTTTATACAAAATCGCCCCGCCAAAAAAAAATAATAATAAATAAATAAAAAAAATAAAATAAAATAAAATAAAATAAAATAAAAATAAATAAATAAATAAAACCTACCATGCCTAGCATAAAATTCGACTTTCTAGCCTTTTCACAAATGAGTTTTTGCCTTCTGTTTTTGCTCGATTGGCCAAGAGTCAAAAGTGTGTCCATATTGATTTTTGAATAAGTTTTGGCCTCAGGTTGTATCAGATTGATCTTAATGGTATCTGGCATTGTGTTTAAAACGAGTCTTTATTACGAAACGGGTATTTGAATATGTAATTAAAGCGAGTTTTAAACGTCAGTCTGCATTGGATTGGCCAAAATGGTGTTTTATTAACCATAAAGGTGTGCAGCCTTATTTTGTTAGCTAGCCGTTCGACCTCAAGTTTTCCTGGAGTAACAATTTTTTCAGGCCATTTTCAAGTGCATTTGGCCTCATTCAACGGATTAGCTAACTATGTACACAATCTTTTTTTGGCCTTTGTTTGAATTGGATCATACTACCTAACATGCACAAATACTTACCCCTGCCTACAGAAATAATTGTATGTGAAAAAGAAAGCATAACAACTGACTTGAACCTTTTTACCTTGCCTCGATGGTGATGTACCCTGCACTTAATTTGTCCAACTAATCGGTAATCTTATTAATACTTTGCCAACTATTTATGTGTTGACAGGTCTACGTGTTGTGTGCGGTAATGATGGAGTATTAGAATAAGGATGTAGCAGTTCATATGCAAACTACAAAAGTAAATGTCAATGGGTCAAGGTACTTGAAATACTTATTTCTTATATACTTGGAATGCTGTATTGCAATAGCACTTTTCGTTGACTGCTTGATTATTAGGGCGTGTCAACGTTCTTACGACATAAATTTAACTTGTTCTGCTTATCTTTCTGGAAAAGCCTTGGATTTATATGTAGAAATCTCAATCCGACTATGCTATTTTGCGTGTGAACAGTTACAAGCTAATGATACATTCATGCCTTTGATATTTCAGTTGACTTTCCTAGCTGTATTTTATATTTTTATATGAATGCATTATTATTGGATAATGATACATTAATGCCTTTTAAGTCGATCCTTATCATGGTACTAAAGTAGTAGTGTCTATAGCTTTATGCTATTATCTTTAACAACCAGACAATAGCCAGTGTCGGGTTGGTTCCTAAACAACTTTTCACATTCTGCTTTTTCACAATTTAAGAGGGTCTTTGGGGTTGGTTTTTTAACTTCCTAGCTTATTACCTTTAACCATAACTGTCACAATTTTGAGGCCTGTGTTGCAATGCTCCTGCGATAAAACAATACCTGAGATTACTATTTAAGAATATCATATTAATTAGTTTTAGAATTTTCACTGGGTGAAATATGTCCAATTCTTACTCTGCTGGTCTCCCTGATACATTGAATTTGATGAACGTGTATGTAGGTATGACGAGGAAGTGAGAGCAGCTTTGTGAGCCTACCAATTTTGATCTCAAAGGTAAAATTTAAGAATAAGTTTATGAACTATTTGTTTTAATTTGTGGCTGTACAAAAGTAGTGTAGGGGTGTTTGGAATTGTGGTTTGCAACTGATTAACCCATTTTAAATTGGATCATGTGGTTCGCTTTGGGTTATTGACTTTTTGAATCAGGTCTCACTGAATTAAACCAACCAGAATATATTTAGAAGCTAAGGCAAAGTAGTTAAAAAAAATAAATTTATTTTCTTATACGTTGTGTTAGCCTTGAAAGTGACTTTACCTAATTTGATTTGGAGTTTATAGTTTATTGTTTTGGAATTTGTACTAATACTAATAGTGTGTGGGTGATCAACATTTACATATGAGCAAATCTTTGAATTATTACTTATTTGTGACTCTTTATGGTTTCTGACTCCAAAATTCAAATTTATGCAGCACCCGGAAATGGACTTCTCAACGGCAAAGATCAACTAATAAGGGTCTACTTTGTTCAACAAGTGTTGGTGTGGTTGGAGTATTACCATAGAAGACGAAACTGCTGCGGTGATTGCCATTGTTGCACATCGAGATTCTTGCTCAAGTACTAAACTCGGAGCAAATTATAGTTGGTAACTTTATCAAATAGTTTCTTTATAACTATGTTATTTTCTAAAAAGCCACAAACCATTAGTTGCTATGTTTGTTTATAAGATTATTTTGCCTTCTTTATAGATGAGCATTGGGAAACAATGGAAAGAATTACTTGATTACAACGACATCATAGGATTCATATTCCATGTAAGTGTGTCTGTCTTCGAGCATTGGTTTTTGTAATCTGTGTGAGGTCAGTTGATTTCGACTCATATTTAGCATCATATATCTCAGGAGGATGCTAAGAAACTTGACAGGGGTGCCAAAAATAAATACACAACATGAGACTTTGTGTGTTTCTAGAAGAAAACCTATGCTTGAGATGTTGGGTAGGAAGTCAAATGAATGCTAGAAGTTTATTTTTGCATTGCCTCCATTGCTATTGAAGGTTTATTGTTGCATGCATAAGTAAATGTTGAAACCAACATATTTGAAACTGAGTAACTGGATATACTTGGAATCTGCACCATTTATCCATGTACCATTTATCCACAAACGACTATATTGATATACTTGGATGTTTTAATGTTACCTTAATATAGAATAGATCCATTTATCCATGTATGTTTCTTGCTATAGCATGCTGTTACTTAAAAAGATTATCATTAACACACAACTTAAAGTTTATAATTTTGGTCTTATTTTGGATGTTTATCAGTGTATCTTGCTTTTACCACTTGATGTCCTGTCACAGACTTTTGGTTTACAATTTATTTATGCATAATCGACTCGGCCGAAAAACAGGCCCGCCTGCAACGCGGCGGACTATTTATAGAAAACTATCTCGGCAAAAAAAACAGGCCGGCCCGCAACGCGGCGGATTATTGCCAATCTCGTGTATATATATTCATATTAACTAAAGGAAACGGTAAATGGGTTATTAACTTATTGTGCTTAATTAGGTGTTGGACTTAATTAACGCTATAATTAAATAAATATCGTGTTTACATATGATATGTAAATCGGTTTAGAGATGGGATGGGAATAGTTTTGTTGTTTGGTTTCCCGTGTTGAACGGTAAGAACACGATGAGATTCATAAGGATCAAGAGCTCAGGTAATACTTAAATAAAGACCATACTTTACTGTTGCGAGGCAATATTTACCCAACTGTATGAAACTTGTGAAGTTGTGTGTGTTGCTCTCTTTTTATACAGTGGCTTGTAGGGTTTAGATAAACCCTTTGGGGATGATCCATGGTTGCAAAAGAGCCAGGTGTAGATGATCCGATAGTAGACAAGGAGGACATGTGTCATGCGTCTTTTAGCTCGTACAAAGTGGTGCTTTTCATTTATGTGTCATTTATAGTTTATTTATTTTACCAAGTTTTAAATTTATCTTTTACCGAACTAACACTAACGGCCAATGTACCTGATCAATGTGGCTAGTGAATGGTAAGTACTGGTCATTCGCAAGCAGTAGATGACATTTATGCAAACCTAGTGAATTTCTACGGCTTTTAAAGAGGGTTTGTATTTTGGTAGCTTAAACCAATTAAATAAGAAATAAAACTAATTAAACTACTAATTATGCCAAGGTTGTGATCAAGTTGGGAAGGAAGTGCTAGCCATATTACTCCTACTAAGTTACTAGTTATTTGTTTAATAGTGCAGTGATTTAATGTAAAGTGTTGGTGACATCACAAATGCGTAGACAATGCATTTCTATCTAAGTTAACTAGGCCAGATTTATCGGTTACCTAGTTCTATGAACGTAACCTATATTCCTGAAGTAATTTATCAGTCTAATCAGTTACATTCATGCAAGAAGTGTTGTCAAACTAATCTATGTGATTTACCTGCGGTAACCCATTGGTCCTGGTGAAACCTACTCTTCTCATGTGGTCACTTTATTAAAAAGCACCATACTAACTTAAATGTTTAGGCATTATCTGTCTAACCTCGGGTTCCTACTCCTCGAGTCCTAAGGAAGAGCACTAATGAAGCCAGGTCAAGAGTACCGACCATAGTGATATAGATCACCTACATAGCTAAAGAACTATACTATGATGATCTAGACAATAAACATCAAATGCTAAACAAATAAACGAGTATACTATTTGAACGGTAAACACATAAATTATCTTAAAAAAATGCATCAATCTTTGTAAAAGAAATAACATGAACAAAGTAGTCATAACATGGCTAACACCCAAGGGTGTTAACCCATATTGTAGGCAGCCAAAACAAAGGAAATTACAAATGATTCGCAAATGAAAAACATAATGTAACTAACGTGCAAACCGAATGAATACTCTTTGTATACCGATACGAGATCTTCTCCTCTTGATCTACTGACTTTTGGGACTGAAATCTTGGTGGAACAAAGCTTGCAACTCGGCTATGGTGGTGAAACTTGTATATAAACCCGTATGAGGGTTTGGTATTTATATTTTTCTGTCTGGGGTACCGATACGACGTATTGAGGTCTAATACACCATGTCCAGGATATCTTGAGTGGGGAATAAGAAAGAATGTTCCCCAGCATATACATGCGTATCTTTCAATACAACGTATTATTGAATATAGTGATACGCCATATCCTTTTGGAATCTTGATAACTTGGACTTGGGATAAGATCTTCAATACGATGTATGGTCAGAGTTTCATACGCCGTATTTCTTCAACGGTTGACTGGGCTTTGACTGTAGACCTTCAGATACGGCGTATTGCCAGAGTTAATACGTCGTATGTCTTCCATTTCACCAATACTTAGTGAATTCTTCCAGGTGATGATACGGCGTATCTCACGTATTGGTTACGCCGTATGCTCTTTGCATGTTACATACATATTCTTCATTTATGCTCCAAATCCCATGTTTTCTATGTCACTATCAAAACTATTTCCTAAATACTGAAAATGACCGAAGTAAACAATTATATATTAATTCAGATATAAAGAAATAATAAATGAGCAATATTCGTGAGATAAATGATAGGTAATTATAGTACACATTTAATGTTATCAAATATCCCCTCACTTGACTTTCACTTGTCCTCAAGTAGACTCTAGATTAAATATTTATGAAAACATCATAAACGAGGGTTCAGGTATTAAGTATCAAAGTAATTACTCAACCAATAGTGCATAACCATAACACCTCACAAAAGGGAAATGAAATTCACTCATCTCTCTAAACTAGTCTAGTGTGTTTATTTAGTGGTACACTCAATTGCATAGTTGTGGTAAGTATTCTATCTTAAACTTGGCAATAATACACATCACCACCACTAGAGTCTGAGAACAATAACCAACTTCAAAGGCAAATGGGTTAAAATGTGAAAGGCTTAGTGGTGATCATTCTTATAATGTAATCTTCACCAACACCAATACTCCAGAAAAAGCGACAAAACCACAAATGCTCGCCCAAATCCATGACATCATTGGTTTTTGAAAAATACTCTTTTTATCAGTTAGAATCTCCCTAATTATAGTGAGTTCTAGTTGTATTAGGAATGCCTTGGGAGCCTTATAAAAGGAAGATAACTTAAACTAGAATCCCATAACTCTTCACTAAACCCTAACCGAAGATCTTTCCATCCTCCTCTCCATTAATTGGTCGACAAATGGGTTTAACACACCCTTTGTCGATTACGTGGCGGATTTCAAAAACATACACATTCATGTATATAGTATTAATGTATTATGTTAGTATATATATATATATGTAATGTAAACACGATTCTCTAAATTTTGTTAGTTTTTTATCTTTGCAAGATCTTAAATTGTAATTATTGAAGGTATTTGGTTTCATATTAAGGATTTGCCAATAGGTACACACCGGTCATTTTTTAGAATGTAAATATATGAAAAATGAAAGTGTATTAAATTGAAAATCCCAATTAATTATAGTGTATTGAAAATGAAAGTTTTACTGTATTGATTACACGTGAAATGCATGTATTTATAATTTATAAGATACCAAGTGACATTTATTAGCATATCATTTTTCGAAAGATGATTATTTAAATGATCTACTTATTATTGTTATTTATGTTTAATACTTATTTTAAATAATAATTAAGCTGGCATTAAATTGATTAGTAATTGGTTAGTTTTTTCCAAGTTACGGCATTAAATTATATTCTTGATAGTTGTAAAAATTATACGCTCTCAATCTCATAATAATTGATGTATACATAGTTAAAAAAAAGTAATTCCTCCGTCCCAAAATGTAAGTCCACTTTGCTACTTTTGTTGTCTTAAAATTATTGTCCACTTTCAATTTCAACCAATCAAAATGCTTGTAAGTGATTAACAAAGAATTTTTATTGGTTAATATTGTAAGGGTCCCACTTTTCTTAAACTTTGTAAAATATGAAAGTGGACTTATGATTTGGGACGGAGGGAGTAATAATCATTACTGTTTTCTCTCTTAGTTTCTACTGAATAACAAATTTACCTTTAAATAATTAATTACTCCTTCCGTCCCATATTAAGTGTCCGCTTACATCATGCACAAAGTTTTAGGAAATTCCACTAACTACACTCTCCACCAATCAAATATTATTTTTATCCACTAAAGTATCATCTTATTAGTTGAAAGGTACAATATAGACACTTAATTTGAGACATCCAAGATTTCATTATGAACACTTAATATGAGGCGGATGGAGTACTTCTTTTTAATGTTCTTTTTAATGTTGGTAATAAACACGGACATCCCATAAAAAAAAATTAATTACTTTTTCCTATTAACTTTTAGCAATGAAAAATTAATTTATGACATATCAAAAAATACACGTGAACAATAATATTAAAACAAAAAGAGTGATAACATAGACTGATGTGTTTTTGTTGAAGCATTTCATTCAAATATGACAGCCCGATAATATCTCTAACGAGAAATGGAGCAAATCGGATTTATAGATGAGAATAGCCGCCCCGTCTCAAACTCGCCTCCTTGCCATTTGAGCTAGCCCGTAAATTATTTTGGAACTTCAGTACAAGAGTTGATATATAGTCATCTATGTGGCTATCGTGGCAAATGTTTATTACTTTATTGGTTACGCAATCATCTAGCTAGCATTCCAACGTGTGGTATACAAAAAGTTTTGCAAAAAATCAAGAGAAAAGTTTTCGAATAATTCCAAACTCCAAGAAAAGTTGAATTAGTTAACGAAACTAGAGCCAAAAAACGTAACGCCCTACTCCCCTTCCGATGCTTTACACATCCCAGATCATAACCATCGCCCCTTATATCTCTCTCACACATTTTCTCTCACTTGTTGCTTAAAATACACTTCCAATTGCAATACTACCACCAATGTAGCTATCTTTCCTTGATCTTCAAAATGGGCCACCATCACCACCACCACCACCATAGGAAAACTCCTAGATCACAAACACTCCCATCCTCTCCAACGCACTCGTCCTCGTCTTCCGATTTCGAGTTCACAATCTCGCTCTCACCACGTAAATCGTCCGCGACAAATCTTTGTCCCGCGGACGATCTTTTTTACAAAGGACAACTTCTCCCTCTTCATCTTTCGCCACGTATCTCAATGGTGCGTACTCTATTACTCTCGTCCTCATCGACCTCATCCTCTGCTACTACTACTACCACTGCACGACACTCAGCTGACTCACAAACATCGTTTTCTACGGATGGATGTGATTCGTCACGTCCTAGCTCGGTTACAGATGAAGAGCTTCACCTTCAAACGAAGCTATTCCCTAGTAACAATTATGTGAACGTCAATAACCAACAAAAAAAACCTAATAAGTACTTCTCCTTGTCTAGATTTTCGTCTGTTTTTCGTAAGGAAATTAAACCTGCTAGTTCTACCACAACAACGAGCACAAACACGAGCACGAACCTGAACATGAGCGCAAACACAAACTCAAGCACGACTCGTGTTGATCCAGATATTGTAACTGGATCTAGTGTTAAGCGTATGAGTACTACGGCTAAGGAAATGATTAGAAAGTATTTGAAGAAAGCAAAACCGTTGTATGAAAAGCTGTCCCACAGACAGGGACAGGCTTTTAATGCACAGAAAATGGTTCCTAGTACTAAGAGCATTCGCAGTGGATTAAACTCTGTAGAGAATACGAGGAACAATGAAAATGATGTCATATCTCACTCGTTTTCGGGGAATTTAAGGTATCCAAGAAGGAGAAGTTGTGTGTCTAGCTGCCCATCTTCGATGAGGTCGTCCCCAAGTCATTCCGGGATTTTATGCAAGAATACTGTTGTGAAAGGGGCTGGAATCTACTCTAGCAATTCTTCGTCAATGGAGGAATTGCAAAGCGCGATTCAAGGGGCGATAGCGCATTGCAAGAACTCGATGACGCAGAATAACTAGATCGACGATAACATGATCGAAGGATAGAATTTCGTTAGCTCTAAGGTACAAGTCATTAACTATGTCTTCTGTGATCTGTGATCTGGATCTGGATCTGACTGCTTTGGTAGATCACTAATTAATTTTGTACTCCGTAGTACTTTAATTTGGAATGTAAACTTTTAAATCATTTATTAGACTTGTGGGAGTTATTCAATAATTATAATTCTATCTTTGAAGTGTTTCAGAATTTTAGTTGGCACAAGTAGCCAGATCGATGTCATGGTTGGTCTCTATGTATTTCCATTTCTAAAAACTGCATACATTATCATTCTTAATGTTCTAGGATTATGTTTTTCATGACTCAAAACATGTATCTGTACATTCAGTTATTTTTCTTATAACGATTAGAATTAAACTAGAAAGAAGCTAGCTAGATAAACCTCATAAGCATTTTTTGGTCGGAGATGTAGTGCGATGTGTTTATAAGATCAAGAATACAATATAGTGTAGACAAGATATTTGTAAACTATGAGGATATCGAAACAGTGTATACGGTGTTAGTAAATCAATTCAAAATTACAGTGGGTTGTATCTTTTAAAATGTGTTACGTAATCAAACACGCATCATAGCTTCTGGTAGGGTCACATTTGTTATACTCATTTTGTTATGTGATCAAATAAGCTTCTATCGTCTTATCTTTTATCGTCTTAAAAAGTTATATTTTGGTTTCAACCATTATGGCAAGCTTTAATCGATAATTAATGAAACTCTATGTTTGCTTGTTTGTTTACTATCGCGTGCAATTAAATGGACCGACTTGACCGATAATTAAATAGCATTATATTTATTAATAATGAGAAAATAATTGAATGAGGGCCACGTTCCATGTGCGATTGCTAGGTTTACGATGGTAATGCCAGTGTACTTGTACTCTTGCTCGCTTGGATAATAACGCCAATTTATTAGCAACCACCTTCCCATTCCATCGATCTTATCAGTGTTCATTCTTTGGGTTGGAATGGTTGAACAACCCATTTATTTTGTTTAGACTATTTTAAATGAGTTAATGAGCTACATTGCATCTCTAAATATCTCTCAAAAGAAAAAACTTGTCTTCTACTAAAAGTAGAAAAGTGTCACCAAAATTATGCAGGAAGTGTCATGAAATTTTTTATATGATTCTCCCGCACTAAAAAAAAATGTAGGTGGAAGTATAGTAGGTACAAATCTTTTTAGTAACAAAAAGAAAGTGTGAGTAAATATTTTTTTCCTTTAGTGATACATTTGTTTATAAAAAATATCATTAATTTTAAAAAGTTTATGCGATAAATGATAAGTTTGTGCCTAAAGTATAAAATGACTTAGGATCAAATGAGAAGAAAACTTAAAATGAGAAGAATGAGAAATAACTATAGCCACACATTAGAGATGCATTAACATAAATTAGATGCATCTCTAATCTTTTAGATGCACCCTAATATATTTTCTAGCAAAAAATTAGATGCACATACATATGTTATATGCATTTCATCAAGTTAGGTGAATTCTATGTATTTTTCGTCTACTGCGGGTCAAATTTGTTGTTAGTGCTACTTTGCATCGTTTTCACTTCAAAAACACTTCCGAAACTAATTGGGACGCATCTAAATGAATAGAGATGCATCTAATTCAACTCGATGCATCTCAAATGTGTGGTTATAGTTATTTCTCATCCTTCTCATTTTAAGTTTTCTTCTCACTGGATCCCTACTCAGTATAAAATAACTAACAAAAACAAAATAAAAATAAAAACACGTGGGTTTTCTCCCGGTAAGCATTTTTGTTTATTTACCGAGTCAGTCAGTTCGACTCAACTCCAATACCAAGCTTCATTAAAATGGAGAGTGGGCTCCTCTCCATTCTCCTCATCACATGTCGGTATCTCTCCATAATCCACGGTCTTCACTTGAACATAATATTCTTCATATTCAAGTGAAATCTTCTTTAATTCATAACGTTTTACGACAATGCACGACGGCTTATAAGGAATACCTAGTAAGATTATGATTTGGAGAGCTTTGTGAGATCCCCAAAAAGTAAGATTAGGATTTGGAGAGCTTTGTGAGATCGCCTTCCCACCTGTAAGCTAAGCAGGAAAGGTATTGAATTAAACTCCCTTCTATGTCCTGTTTGTAACCAAAGTCTGGAGCTCATAGATCATGTTTTATGGAATTTCCCATTAGCTTCTGAGATTTGGCATAAAGTCTTTGTGTGGTTGGATCTCTCATTTCCTGCTATCAATACATTTGCTGCTAGTCTCGAATGGGTAGAAGACCTTTGAATTAATCCCCGCGCTAAGCATGTATTACAGTCTATTTTTGGTGTTATGGCTTGGTCTATCTGGAAGTTTCGCAATGGCTTCATTTTCAGTCAAAAGCATCCTATTCGGCCTGGCATTTTCGATAGTGGACTTTCTTATGTCTGTTTCTCAAATAGATATAAAAAGTTGAACATTTCTTGAACTAATTGGATCCAAAATCCATTGTTAGCTACTTATTTGTACTTTTTTCTAGCTCCTTGCTAGTTTTTAATAAATTTTTCCGTGCAAAGATATAAATAAATAAATAATTGCCCTTGGATCATATGAGGATGAGAGAATGATATCCCTAAAATCGTTTTAGGGGTTGTATTTATAAGCTTCTTAAAACCCGTCATGGACACGACGTTTCCAAAAATGGATACGTCGTCGATAAAATAATAAAGATTATCCCACGTGCGTCTTTAACCACGGATACGGCGTATCACCAGAAATGGCTACGTCGTATCGATCTTCAGTTGACCTTGTTGACTTCTTGGCATTGTGTGTATACGGCGTATCTGATAACTTGGATATGCCGTATTTGTTGGTCCCGTTAAAACAAATAGAAATTAAGCTAAGTTTAATCAAACTTGCACCATGGTTAAGTAATGTAGAGTAATTCTTTGAAACCCATTTGGGAAACGTAAAAGTAAAAGACAAGATATTTTTAATTTTTAATTCTTATTAGAAATCAATCAAAGAATTATACCCAAGTGTTTGCGGAATAACACTTGGGATTGAAATCACAAGTGTGGTATGACTCCTCACTAAACTTAAGCTAAGCTTAAGTGACAACTAAAAGGTCCTACTGAGCTATCTCAGGGACTAGGTTGTTCTTTGGAGGAGTAAAAGTTGTTTGTGAATGTCTAACATTAATTGCACAAACTTGTCAACTTTTACTCCTCTGTTATGTTTCCTATTTATACACAAGTATTTTACAACCATTGTGATAAAAACAAAAGATGACCTAAGCTAGTTAGGACAAAATACTTACGTATTTTGTCTCTGTTACATTGGGCTATTTTGGGTATAAGACAATACACCTTTCTGAGGAACAGTGATGACACTGTCCTGACATTTTGCTTTTCAGGGAAAGTTTGACTTCAGGTTGATAAGGACAACATCTTATCCTTTCAAACATTTCCCACTTTGTCCCGCCCATTCTTTAGTCTTCAGTCCTTCAGTCTTCAGTCTTTAATCATTACACTTTAGTTGTTGAGGAGTCTTGGGGGTTCAGTGAGTTATTGTCATCACTCACTGAACCCATCACCTTCTTCTTTGGCTTAGGTGCCACTCACTGAGTTCCGCCTCACTGAATGGAGAGGCTTTCTTCTTAGACTCGTCCTAAGCATCCTGAAGGTGACTCACTGAGCAACTGTTCACTTATTGACTTGAATGCGTTTAAGGTTTTCTAACACTTAGGTTATTTTGTATTCAAATCCTTGTTTTAGGAGACTTGGGTACTGAACCCAACAATCTCCCCCTATTTGGATATAAATGTAGCCTAAGTGTTTGATCAGTGTAAGTGAGCAAATGGGTTTCTTCTTACACTGAAGATACTACAAAGTACATAAGGAATAATTGAATTTTTTTTAAACATGGGCCATCATCTTATTCATCTACATCCCCAACATCTATTATGAAACTACTTCCTAAATACTGAAAATGACCGAAGTAAACAATTATATATTAATTCAGATATAAAGAAATAATAAATGAGCAATATTCGTGAGATAAATGATAGGTAATTATAGTACACATTTAATGTTATCAAATATCCCCTCGCTTGACTTTCACTTGTCCTCAAGTAGACTCTAGACTAAATATTTATGAAAACATCATAAACGAGGGTTCAGGTATTAACTATCAAAGTAATTACTCAACCAATAGTGCATAACCATAACACCTCACAAAAGGGAAATGAAATTCACTCATCTCTCTAAACTAGTCTAGGGTGTTTATTTAGTGGTACACTCAATTGCATAGTTGTGGTAAGTATTCTATCTTAAACTTGGCAATAATACACATCACCACCACTAGAGTCTGAGAACAATAACCAACTTCAAAGGCAAATGGGTTAAAATGTGAAAGGCTTAGTGGTGATCATTCTTATAATGCAATCTTCACCAACACCAATACTCCAGAAAAAGCGACAAAACCACAAATGCTCGCCGAAATCCATTACATCATTGGTTTTTGAAAAATACTCTTTTTATCAGTTAGAATCTCCCTAATTATAGTGAGTTCTAGTTGTATTAGGAATGCCTTGGGAGCCTTATAAAAGGAAGATAACTTAAACTAGAATCCCATAACTCTTCACTAAACCCTAACCGAAGATCTTTCCATCCTCCTCTCCATTAATTGGTCGACAAATGGGTTTAACACACCCTTTGTCTTTACGTGGCGGATTTCAAAAACATGCACATTCATGTATATAGTATTAATGTATTATGTTAGTATATATATATGTAATGTAAACACAATTCTCTAAATTTTGTTAGTATTTTATCTTTGCAAGATCTTAAATTGTAATTATTGAAGGTATTTGGTTTCATATTAAGGATTTGCCAATAGGTACACACCGGTCATTTTTTAGAATGTAAATATATGAAAAATGAAAGTGTATTAAATTGAAAATCACAATTAATTATAGTGTATTGAAAATGAAAGTTTTAGTGTATTGATTCACGTGAAATGCATGTATTTATAATTTATAAGATACAAAGTGACATTTATTAGCATATCATTTTTCGAAAGATGATTATTTAAATGATCTACTTATTATTGTTATTTATGTTTAATACTTATTTTAAATAATAATTAAGATGGCATTAAATTGATTAGTAATTGGTTAGTTTTTTCCAAGTTACGGCATTAATTTATATTCTTGATAGTTGTAAAAATTAGAGCATCCACTATGATAAACCTTTTACAAAGGTTTATACATTAATACATCAATAAATTTTAAACTTTTTGATTTTATAAACCTATATTCACTATAGTATAAACCTTTGCAAGTTCATAAAATGTCTTTTTTAACAAATGCATTAAATGTATTGAATTTATAAAGAGGTTCAAGAATTAGGACCTCTTCATGCCACATAGACATGAAATGAGTGTCCACTATGGTTGAAATAAATATAAACCTTTTCATGTTTCTTAGACCTTTTCATAAACCCACCATAGTGGATGCCCTTATACGCTCTCAATCTCATAATAATTGATGTATACATAGTTAAAAAAAAGTAATTCCTCCGTCCCAAAATATAAGTCCACTTTGCTACTTTTTGTTGTCCCAAAATTAATGTCCACTTTCAATTTCAACCAATCAAAATGCTTGTAAGTGATTAATAATGAATTTTTATTGGTTAATATTGTAAGGGTCTCACTTTTCTTAAACTTTGTAAAATATGAAAGTGGACTTATAATTTGGGACGGAGGGAGTAATAATCATTACTGTTTTCTCTCTTAGTTTCTACTGAATAACAAATTTACCTTTAAATAATTAATTACTCCCTCCGTCTCATATTAAGTGTCCGCATACATCATGCACAAAGTTTTAGGAAATTCAACTAACTACACTCCCCACCAATCAAATATTATTTTTATTCACTAAAGTCTCATCTTATTAGTTGAAAAATACAATATGAACACTTAATTTGGGACATCCCAAGATTTCATTGTGAACACTTAATATGGGGCGGATGAAGTACTTCTTTTTAATGTTGGTAATAAATACGGACATCCCATAAAAAAAATTAATTACTTTTTCCTATTAACTTTTAGCAATGAAAAATTAATTTATGACATATCAAAAAATACACGTGAACAATAATATTAAAACAAAAAGAGTGATAACATAGACTGATGTGTTTTTGTTGAAGCATTTCATCCAAATACGACAGCCCGATAATATCTCTAACGAGAAATGGAGCAAATCGGATTTATAGATGAGAATAGCCTCCCCGTCTCAAACTCGCCTCCTTGCCATTTGAGCTAGCCCGTAAATTATTTTGGAACTTCAGTACAAGAGTTGATATATAGTCATCTATGTGGCTATCGTGGCAAATGTTTATTACTTTATTGGTTACGCAAG
>LBNU01002812.1:102471-134946 GCA_014162995.1 Artemisia annua | reverse complement strand
AAATTGCACTACAAACTCTCTGGCCCGTCACGAGTCTTTTTTCCACTTCTGGACTTCACTTGTTCCTGACGGCGTCACCTTGTAGAGTTTGACGGCGTCACCTTCAGTAATCTTCAAGGTCTTTTGAGTTTTTGTTGTTTTCCGTACTTTTTCACTCCGAAAACGCCCGAAAATGCTTCTTTTGTGATTTTCCCTTCAAAAGTACCTAAAATGAGAAAAGAAACAACTTTGGGTGAAATCCAAACCAAAAACATACGAATTAGGACTCAAACCGACCCCTAAAAACGTAACATTTTTCGTCTCATCATCAGCATCATGAATTCTTCATTATCAGGACTCTTGTAGTGTCGAGCCATCAATTTGTAGGCTAGGAGTGTGGTGGTTTTGACCTGGTGAATATCAATGACTCTTTGAAAGGCTGGTGATCCAAACGCATCTATGAAGACGATTCCATACTCAGGTTCCTTGATCACTTTGTTGTTGGCAAACTTGACTCTAGCTGGAGGATCCCTGTTATAGTGAAGTGCAGAGATGTAATACTCAGGTTCCTGCTCAACTGCCTTTCTCTTCTTTCCAGTGACCTGAGTTTGTTCAGGGATTGCAAGTCCCTGAGAAGCAAGTGCCTTCTGATGTCAATTCCCAGACTCTTAGCGACCCTTTCCAGCTCTTGGTATTTCCTGGTCAGGCCTTCCAGTAGTTCAGGAATACACTTGTTCTTTTTCTTCTTCAGGATGGGTCCCATCATGTCCCATTCTTTAATTCCAAAATCCGAGAGTTTGAAGGGAGTATATTTTTCATTTACCCTTGGTTCTCTCTGAATGGTTGTGCCAAGAGGTTCACCCTTCTTGAATGGGTGAATGAATATGTCAGTGATGGGACCTTCACCTTTGGTATTTGTCATTGTCCATACATACCTTTCATAGTTCATGCTTTTTTAGTGTTTAGCTTGACCTTTAAATTGTGTTCTTTGATTAGTTCAGCTTGAAGTTGAAGAAACTGTTCCCCCTTGATATTTTGATCAGTTTCCCCGATCCTATCCTTGGAAACCTCTGCTATCACAGGCTTACTGAGCATTTCAGCCTTAATCCTAACCTCTTCTTCCATTACCGCAGCAACCTCTTCATTTGTGCCCCTGAATACCTTCTCATTGTGTAAGATAATTTCAATTAGTACGGGTGCATCAGGATTAGGACGCACTTCCTTTGTTGCTTTAAACAATTTGGGAGGTGAGTCTTCAGTAATCTTGATTCCCTTCCCTTTGTCAGTGGGTGAGGGATTATTGAATGAGGATTCAGGGACCTTAGTAGTTGTTGTTGCTTCTATCAGGATAGGAGTAGTGATAATAACTGAGGTCGTTGAGGGTCTAGGCATGAAACTTTGCAAGGGAACTGCCTCAGTGATGATGTCTGTTGTTGAGGTAGAGCCTGAAGTAGTCCTTTGTGGGTCTAGCTACCTGAAGAGTCTTTGTGTTGGAGTTAGTTTCTCCCCCTCAACAGATTCTGGAGCTTCAGTGGAAGCATCTATTGATTGAGGAGCAGGCTGAGCTCAAGGGGACTGAAGAAGAGTAAAAATGGTGGAAACCATGCCCTTGATAGCTGAATTCTCTGTCTTTAGTGCAAATATGTCGGAGCCCATGTTGGTCTGAGCTGAGGTGAGGTTGATAATCTGACTGGTATAGCAGGAGACCAGTTCATTATGTTTCTTGGTGAGCTCATCATAGGACTTGACAAAAGATGTGAGCTTGACCTATTGATCCGCCAGAGTTTTGTTGACCGCCTCCTGATGAGATTGGATGGAGGCTATGTCAACTGACTTGAATAAGGCAGGGAGTTCACTAAGAGCCTTGGAGGTGGTCTTGTGGGAATCCATGAACTCAAGGAGCTTAGAGATCAGAACAGGATCATCTTTGAACTCAGTTTACAAATCTTTGACAGCTTGAAGAATATAAGAAAGTTGAGTACCCTGATCCGTACCCAACTTCTCAACTGATGTCTGCAAGTCCTTGATGCCTTTCTTAGTGGACTCTCTAGCCTCAGTGGCTGTGCTATTGAAGGTTTCAACATTGGCTCGAAGATCAGCATAAGATGTTGCAGCTTTAGTGTGTCTATCGAAGTTGCTGTCCTCAATCCTGTTGTAAAGCCATTCATTATTCCAATCAAACAGCTCCCAGATAGCCTTTACAGTCACTGCTTAGCATTGTCCATATTTTTGTATCCTAAAGAACATGAGGACCCTGATGATTGTTCTTTAGGATGATGATGGTATGATGATGATGGTGATAATGACGAAGACTGATGGGTTTGTTGTTCAGGAGATGGTGGTGGTTGTTCCTCATGAGGAGATGATGTAGCTTCAGTTGGGGGTTCAGTAACTGAAGTATCATTGTCGGTGACATCTTCAGTATCCATGTCATCTCCAACTACCAAAATTGCATCATCTTCAAAATCAACCAGGTCCTCCTCTGATTCTTCATCCATGAGCATTTGTATATCATCCAGAGTTTGACAAAGAGGTGCATCCAACTCCCCCTTAGAAGAGGGCTCGCCTTGGTTGTGGCCAGGAATTGACCCCTCAATTTCAGCAGATTGGGTTGTACCTGCCTGGTCCTTAGGGCCAGTCCCTGATGAACGCGCAACTCCGTGGAGGGGTGTAGGGTCCATATCANATCCAGAGTTTGACAAAGAGGTGCATCCAACTCCCCCTTAGAAGAGGGCTCGCCTTGGTTGTGGCCAGGAATTGACCCCTCAATTTCAGCAGATTGGGTTGTACCTGCCTGGTCCTTAGGGCCAGTCCCTGATGAACGCGCAACTCCGTGGAGGGGTGTAGGATCCATATCAGCGGGTGGTTGCATGCCCCCTGAGTCTTTGTCCCCTAATGTTCCTTCAGGGGCTGGTGGGTTTGACCCAGTACCATCACTAGGAACAATCATCTTTGATTCCATATCAGTGGGTTATATGTTTCCCCCTGAGTCTTTGGAAATAGTAGTTGTGCCCTCAGACAAAAGCATGGTTTTGCGAATGTCCTCTTAAGGCAATGAGAAGGCGAGATCCCCCTTTCTAACAGGGTTGTACTGCCCTATCGAAGATATAGGGACCGTAGCTCCCTGAGACCCTGGTTGTGATTTACCAGTGCCTTTAGCAGGATGTGATTTGGTGTGGGTCCCCTTCTCAGTAGAGTGGTGCTTCTCTACCGAGGATATAGGACCCTGTTCTCCCTGAGACCCTGGTTGTGATGTACCAAGGCCATAAGCAAGATGTGAGGGTTGAGTTGTTCCTAACTCCACTGACTTGTGTATGTTAGTAAAGCCTGAAGCAGAGGGTTTCCCCGAGGATACTGAGTGTGATTTCTCAGTGCCCTCCGTTGGCGTTTGTTTTAGGGTCGGTGGAGCACTGGCCTCAATAGTGGGTGTCTCAACGGTCAGGGTCGGTTGGTGCCTCTTTTTCTTTCGCTTGGAAGCAGAGGTCTCAGTGTCGAGTGGCTTGGGTTTAATAACCTTCCTGACCCCCTGCTTCTTTTTCTTCTTCTCCTTCTTGGTAGGAGATGGGACGGGTGAAACTTTGTCAGCGCCCTGAATTGCTGTCAACATGTACATTGTCAGGGCGATTGGTGTGACCTCAGTGGGTTCTCTTGAGTAGTTGGCCTTGTGTAGGACATCAGGGTCAGTTCCCTGAATGTCAGGCCTTATCTACTCAGAGCCCAGTAAGTCTTGTAGCACACAGAAAATAAACCTAGGGTAAGACATATGTTTTTTCCTAGATTTCCCTGTGAGCTTGACTATGAGGTCCTTGAAGATTATCTCTCCAACATCGATTTTTCTACCCTCCAGGAGACTGAACACTATCATTGCTTGAGCAGTGTTCAATTGCTCCGTTGAGGACTTGTTCCCACCTAGGACTTGAATGACAAATGTCATCAGTATCCTCCAAACGGCAGGAAACCATGTTTTGACAATGGGGGCTTTGGCCAAAAGATTCCTTGGGGCCACATCAGGGTTGTGTTTGTCATGTGGCCTGAGTAAAAGCAATTCGGCTTTTACTTCTGCATCAGTGGGCAGTGGGGCAAAAGTCTCAGTGAAATCAAGGCTTGTGGCTTTGATAAAGGTTTTGTAGTTTAGGGTAAGAGTTTTCTTCCCATTCTTCACTGAGAACGGGCATCTTTGGTGCCATCAGGGTTTTCAACAACTGCTGTACACCAGAATTCCCTCAGATAGTCATTGTAAATGACTGAGGGTGTTTTTGAAAAGGCAGTAGAGAAAACAAATTTTAAGGTATTTTACCATATCCTTGTAAGCCGGAAATGCTTCTGGATAGGCAAAGTTTCCCACAACATTGTTTTTGGTCATGTCAACGCTCTCCATTTGGAATCCACATTGGGAGCGTATTTGGAATTCCACATTGGGATCGTATGTTATAGCTTTGGATGAATCCATTTTTGAATAAAAGAGACTTGTTTTGAGTTTGAAAATAGTTTTAGATAGAAGAAACACACACAGGTTTTGAGAGAAAAAATTGCAAGAGTTTGGGATAGTTATGAAAGCGTATGTGTGTTTTTGTTTGTGGGGGTATTTATAGGGATTTGGAAGTGGGGGTGAATTGTAAATAATTCTGATAGTTTTATATTTCTGAAAACTATTTTGAATAACCATTTGAGGTCCGCATTAAATGTCACCTTTTCCACTACCCGGGTTTTACGCAACTGTCGAGGTGAACAGTTTAGCGTCTCTGCAAAAGTGCATTTTTGTAGAGTGATATCACCACATATTATATCTGAGGATATTGTTTGTAAGAGAGAGGCATTTAATGCCAAGTGGGATATGTGAGGGCCCAAGACGTGGATGCCAGAAAGGTAAGAGACATATATTCTAATATTAAATACATTTCAGTTACCAACCTAGAACATTTACTAACTAAATACTTAGAGCATTTAGTTTTAGCATTGAATGTCACATGTGGATGTCTTGAGGCCCCTGAATGAATTTTCATATAGTGTGTTGATGAAAAGGGAAGGTTATTCAGTGAGAGTTCTCAGAATGATCAGTTCACTGAGGTGTGTCAGGGACCAATATTTATTCAGGGATGTTGACATTATTTACTCTTGGTTAAATATCTTTAATCAGCAGACTGATTATCGATATCTAACATACCCAATTCAGCTTTCAGTCTAGTGAAGGTTGGTTCATCCAGGGGTTTGGTGAAGATATCAGCTGACTGATATTCAGTAGGTATGAAGTATAATTCAATGTCACCTTTCATGATATGGTCCCTAATGAAATGATATCTTATATCAATATGTTTTGTTCTATGATGAAGAACAGGGTTGTTTGATATAGCAATGGCACTTGTGTTATCGCAAAAGATGGGTACCATCTTGTAATGGATGTCATAGTCACTGAGTTGAATTTTCATCCATAACACATTTGCATAACAACTGGCTGCTGCAACATATTCAGCTTCAGCTGAGGATAAGGCAACTGGTTGTTGTTTCTTAGCACTCCAACAGACTAGTTTTCCTCCAAGAAATTGGCAGGAGCCTGGGGTGCTTTTTCTATCCATGTTGCAGCCAACATAGTCAGAGTCTAAGTATCCTTTAAGGTCAAAGCCTGAGCATATTAGGAGTATCCTTCAGGTATCTGATAATCCTTTTAACAGCTATGAAATGAGATTCTCTTGGGTCAGACTGATATCTGGCACATGAACAGACTAAGAATTGGATGTCAGGCCTTGAGGCAAGTAGGTACATCAGTGACCCAATCATTCCTTTGAATAGAGTTTGATTGACTGGTTTCCCACTAGGATTAAGGCCTAGATTGTTTGGGGGAACCATTGGGGTTTTCACTGAAGCACAGTCACTGAGCTCCTACTTTTTCAGTAGGCTTCTAGTGTACTTTTCTTGACTAATGGAGGTTCCTATTTCAGTCTGTTTAATCTGAAGTCCAAGGAAGTATGTGAGTTCACCCATCATGCTCATTTCAAATTGCTTTTTCATTAGTTTCTCAAACTTTTTGCAAAGTTTGTAACTTGTTGAGCCAAATATGATGTCATTAACATACACTTGGACTAAGATTACATCTTCTTTTGTCCTGTAGATAAACAAGGTATTGTCTATCTTTCCTCTGACAAATTTGTTTTGGATCAGGAAGGCTGAGAGATTTTCATACCATGCCCTGGGAGCTTGCTTCAGTCCATAAAGGTCTTTGTCAAGCTTACAGACATAGTCAGGAAACTCACAACTTTCAAATCCAGGAGGTTGTTGGACATAGACTTCTTCTTTAAGTTTACCATTCTGGAATGCACTCTTGACATCCATTTGGTAAATTTTGAAGTTCATGTATGTTGCATAGGCAAGGAAGATCCTGATGGCTTCCATTCTTGCAACAGGGGCAAATGTTTCTTCATAGTCAATGCCTTCCTGTTGATTGTATCCCTTGGCAACAAGTCTGGCCTTGTTCTTAATGACAGTGCCATTTTCATCTGTTTTGTTCTTAAATACCCATTTCATCCCAATGACATAAAGATCCTGAGAACATTTGACCAAGGTCATAACCTTGTTTCTATCAAATTTTTCAAGTTCATCATGCATTGCCTGAACCCAACTCGGATGTTTCATTGCCTCTTTGACAATTTTAGGTTCAATGGTGGACAAGAACTCAAAAATAGGCATTCATTGGCTGAGGCAGCTGTGAGTTTGGAAGCCATGCTTCTAGTGAGCATTCCCTTAGTGGATTCACCAATGATGTTGACAAGTTCAATGATAAGAATTGGAACTTGTTGATGCCTGATTTGGAGGAGGAGTAGGTTCAGGGACTTGAGATATTTCAGGATTTTGGTTCTCAGTGAGTTCAACTTGAGTATTCTGATTGATCAGTTCCTGAACAACAGGTTCAGCATGAGTTGGTTCATTTTGAACTTGTTGAGATTCTATGAACTCACTGATGGTTGGTTAAGGAAGGTTGTGAGGGATGATGTAGTATGAGAAGTCCGCATCAGCTTGATATTAGGTGGAAGGGTTGCTTTCAGGAAGATATTCATCAGGAGGATATCTTGACGAGTTATCAATTCCAATTTCATCCACTGAGGTGTTTGAGAATTTGATGGCTTCAGTACTCTCATCAAAGGTAACATGGAATGTTTCCTCAGTTTGTTGTCTTCTTTTGTTAAGCACCCTGAAGGCTTGATAAGGATTTATTTGATACGTTTTTAAAGGGTCATTTAAGCCTAAATCGTGTTTATATGATCAAATATTGCCTCAAATCGTTTCTTTTCTCATTTTAGGTACTTGGGACGTGATTTCTGGAATTTGGAGCATTTTAGACGTCATTGGGCTAAAAAGTGAAGAAAACAGCAAAGTCATGGAAAATCTGTCAGGAAATGCACCTAACGACGTCACGCCTTAATTGGTGACGCCGTAACTTGAAGATAATGGAGTTGGAAATCTTACACATGACGCTCTAGAGAACTCTTGAAGGATTTACACCTGACGGCGTTAGGTGTAATTACAAATAGGCCATCTAGTGTTAACTTAAAGAGTGACGACCCAGAATTCTTAGAGAGTGACAGTGTCAGAATCCTACCTGACGACGTCAGAAGTTATAGAGTGACGACGTCAGAAAGTTGACTTGCACAAGAAGAAACCCTAAACGCGGTGGTCTGACGGCGTCAGGGTTTATAACCTGACGCCATCAGCTTTGTAAATCTATATATACTTTTTTTATTTTTCATTCATTGGTGTGCAACTTTGGAGACATAAACCCTAGTACGATTTTCACAGGATTTTTAGGGTTTTCATACCCTCTTTTCTTCCATGTTCAATTGAAGATAAGTTTTCTTTTAATCATTCAATATGTGTATGTGTTGTTTGATTACTTGTTTATCTTTTCTTCCCTATAACATGCTAGCTTAAGTTTATTAATGTTTGCTTAGATATAATGAAACCTAGTTATAGATTGTTGATAAGTTGTCTATTGTTTAGTTGATTGCTTCGCGTTAGGTTAAGAAAACTGGCTGACCTCCATTGTGTAACAAGCTTGAACGTCTTAAAAAAAACGTAATCGTATGTGCGCTACAGTTATTCTCGTTGTATTTAATGCATGAATTGATATCAGTAATTCTATGACAGTGTACTTAACGTGCGGTTATAGGAGAAATTGATGTTCATAGAGTTGGGGAAGTTAGCACACCGTCACGATTGGTATTAAGGAATACAACACTTCAACTAAAAAAATTGCACTGTGACATTCAACAAATCAATAAAAGATAACTAGGGAGTAATTACATCTAAGTAAACACATTTGTCTCATTATAAGAAGTACACCACTTTTACTTTTCGTAATATTTAATTTTGTTATTAGTTTAATTATTAGTTTTTGGGTTAGTTGACTAGCAACTAATTCCGCCTACTCCTTCAAAATCAAGATTTTACTTGCTTTTATAAAACATAAAAATAAAAATACAGAAAGAATCATCCCTCACCTTTAGGCTTAAATTGACATACACTTCCATCTAACGACATTATTCCCCTAGAGAATGACCAATCCCCCGGACATACCTATACTACACTACAACGACCAGGTACACTACCTAAAGGATTGCAAGCTTCTCAAGATCCCTTGAGAAGTAAAACCTTTTGTGAGGCCGCAATCCTCGCATCAAGGCTTTAGTGTTCAATGAGTATCCTAAGAAGTATCCATCATCAGCTTTAGCATCAAATTTTCCTAAGTGGTCCTTGTGGTTATGAATAAACACAGGACACCCAAAGACATGAAAATAGCTGATGTTAGGGATTCTTCTTTTGAATAACTCATAGGATGTTTTGCTATGTCTTTTAACAATGATGGGTCTGTTTTGGGTATAACAGGTAGTCTTAACTGCTTCAGTCCAAAAATGTTTGGAGAGTACTGACCCATTCAACATTGTTCTAACAGCCTCTATGAGTGTCCTATTCTTCTTTTCAGCAACACCATTTTGTTCAGGTGTGTAAGGAGAAGAGAATTTTTGTGAGATTCCTTTCTCATCACAAAAACACTCAAGATCTTGATTTTTGAATTCAGTCGCATTGTCAGTCCTGATTTGTTTGACTTTGACGTCATTTTGATTTTCAATTCTCCTGACAAAGGACATGATAGTTTCATCATAAGGATTCATTTGTTACGCTTTTAGGGGGTCATTTACGCCCTAAATCGTGATTTTATGATCAAATATTGCCTCAAATCGTTCCTTTTCTCTTTTTAGGTACTTGGAACGTTATTTCTAGAAAATGGAGCATTTTGAAGCTTTTCGGACGTTTTTATGCTCAAGAATGAAAAAAACAAGAAAACTAAAGAAAGTCAGGTTTTTACATCTGACGGCGTCAGGCTTTGGAGCTAACGCCGTCACCTTATGATAAAGATGGTGGATTATTAGCACGTGACGCCCCAGAAGAAAATGTCAAGTTTACACCTGACGGCGTCAGGTACAAAATCCCTTAGGTCGTCAGGTGTTAAGTTAAAGAGAGACGGCCTAGAGGAATCTACAACATGACAGCGTCAGAAGAGGTTTTAGGCGATCCGAAAACCCTAAACACGGCGATCTGACGGCGTCAGACCTATAACCTGATGCCGTTAGCCTTGTAAAGTTTATATATAGTTTTTGATTTTTCATTCATTAGTGTGCAACTTTGGTATAACTTTTGGGAAAAACCCTAGGACGATTTTCTTAGCTACTTTAGGGTTTCAAACCCTCTTTTCTTCTATGGTTAATTAAAGATAAGTTATTCCTTTAATCATTCAATATGTTTATGCGTTGTTTGATTAATTGTTTGTATTTTCTTTACATTAACATGTTAGCTTAGGTTTTTTAGTGTTTGCTTAGATCTAATGAAACCTAGTTATTAATTGTTGATTGTTGATTTGTTATTGATTGTTTTGGTTGATTGACTCACGTTAGGTTAAGAAAACTGGCTAATCTCCTATACGGTTACTAGCTTGAACGTCTTAAGAAACGTAATTAGATGTGTACTACGGTTAGTTTAATGCATGAGTGACTATTAAGGAGGCTATGATAGGATACTAAACGTGTCGTCATAAGAAGAGATAGAAGCTCATAAGGCTGGGGAAGGTCGTACACGCCCCCACGAATGGTATTAAGGAATGCAACCCTTCATCCAAACAATTATAACAAATCAATAAAGCAATAGGAGATAACTAGGGGGTAGTGAAATCTAAGTAAACACATTTTTCTCATTATAAGAAGTTCACCATTTACTTTTCTTGAAATTTTCTTTTATTTGTTTAAGTAGTAATTTTGGGTTAGTTGAATAGCAACTAATTCCGCCCACTCTTCCAATACCCGAGATTTTTATTTGCTTTCATAAAATATAAAATACAAAAAGAATCATCCCTCACCTTTAGACCTAGTTGACCTAGCTTTTAATCCTAACGACACTATTCCCCTAGAGAACGATCAATCCCCCGGTACCTACCACACACTATACTACATCGGTCAGGTACACTGCCTGGTGGATTGCAAAATCTCTCAAGATCCCTTGAGAGGTAAAACCTTTTCCAAGGTTGCAAAACCACGGATCAAGTTTACGGCGCCGCTGCCGGGGAATAGTTATTGTTTAGGTTGATTTTTATTTTGATTAGGTCTACTCATTAGATTCATATATAGTGAGATTTTTATTTTCTGTTTATTAGGTTTTCTTTAGTCTATCTTTTTCTTTGTTCTTTTGTTCGTAACCATTACCATCCGCCATTATGGAAGGTGGTAATATCTTTGATCCCGCCAACCCACCGCAACAAAACCCACCACAACCAAACCAACCACCTAGAGCACGCATTTTAGGAGAATACTCCCGACCTAGCCACCAAGGCTATTGAAACACAATTGAGCTCACCCAAGGAGCCAATGTGTCTCCCTTGCGATCCGACACCATCCGGTTGGTGCAAAGCGGATGTGCATTCCATGGACTTTGTTCCGAAGGTCCTAACCAACATCTTAAGGACTTCCTTAAAATCGTAGATTCATAAACCTTGATGTTACCACTCGAGAGACGACACGATTGCGTCTGTTCCAATTCTCTCTACGTGACCAAGCTAGTCAATGGCTTGAGCGTGTACCCGCGGGATCCATCACCTCTTGGGATGATCTCAACTCTCGTTTCCTTGCTCAATTTTTCCCATCGGGGAGAACTACCAAGTTAAGGAATGACATCTTGAATTTCCAACAACTTCAAGGTGAAACTCTTTACGAAGCATGGACTCGTTTCAAGGACTTACTCCAAAAAGTCCCTCACCATGGCATTGAACTTTGGCTTCAAGTCCAAATCTTCTATGATCATGTCAATCAATCCACAAGGAAAACCATTGACCAAGCGGTCGGTGGTAAGCTACGTGACAAGAATGCGGAAGAATCATGGGGAATCATAGAAGACCTTGCTCTCTATGACAACGGGTGTTGGAATGACCCCCGTGATTTGAACAAAACGGTCAAGGCAATATCTTTGCCTTCAAATAATTCAAGCATTCCCAACCGTAGAATCATGAAACTTAAGGACCAAGTCAAGTTTCTCATGAAATCCTATGAAGCTCCTAAACCTTCAAGCCAAGTGAACAAAATCTCTTCTTCATGCGAATTATGTAGTGGTCCCCACGACACTCGTGATTGCATAGAACTCCCCGAATAAGCTTTTGCAGACTACGCATCCTCGCGTACCAAGGGAGCGGGAGAAAAGTGGTACACTTTCAAACCTGAGCCAAACCCGTATGGTGATTCTTACAACCCCTCTTGGAAGAATCACCCAAACTTTAGGTGGAAACAAAACCAAAACCCTTCTCAAAACAATTCTTCCAGTCCACCAAATCGCTTTTAACCAAACGGTTCATCCTCGAATCGTCCCTTCAACAATAATCCTTCCAACAACACCTCCAATAATCTTGAAGGATTAATGTCCAATTTTATGGCATCTCAAGAAGCTCACATAGCCAAGTTTGAAGCCGATTTCAACCAACAACAAAATGAGATGACCAATAAAATTGATAATTTGATAAAGGCCTTAAATAACCAAGGAATGACCCCGTCTACCAAAGGTGTGAGAAACCCTAGTGAGGGAAATGAGGTTAAGGATCCTTCATCATCTAAACACGTACATTTTGTCAAGTTAGTCACTATTAAGCCACTTGATAGGAGCTTTTTAAGGATGATGATGAAGGTATGGTTGAGATAAGAAGTAATTCTCAGCAAGATGTCGAGAAAGAGATGGAGAAGGTAGAGGATTGCTTCAACAAGTTTCCCACTAAGGATGAGCTTGCATACCACAAGAATCTATTGGATGATCCTAACCCGTTAATCTATAGAAATCTNAAACCCTAGTGAGGGAAATGAGGTTAAGGATCCTTCATCATCTAAACACGTACATTTTGTCAAGTTAGTCACTATTAAGCCACTTGATAGGAGCTTTTTAAGGATGATGATGAAGGTATGGTTGAGATAAGAAGTAATTCTCAGCAAGATGTCGAGAAAGAGATGGAGAAGGTAGAGGATTGCTTCAACAAGTTTCCCACTAAGGATGAGCTTGCATACCACAAGAATCTATTGGATGATCCTAACCCGTTAATCTATAGAAATCTACCGATCATTCGAGCTGGCAACCCAAACAACATAAACATACCATGCAATATTGGGCATTTGCATGTGTGGAAAGCTTACATTGACCTTGAGTCACCCATAAATATCTTGTCTAGGACATTTTACTATTGGATTATGAAGAAGCAATTAGCTCCTAGGATGGACCCCGTGACTGGAAAAACAAGTAATTTTGTGGGGAGAGTTAGGGGGTTTTCCGTTTATGTAGGAAATTTTACCTATGTAGCGTAGTAGATTTTGTGATCCTAGAAGATGTTAGCCCCGCAGTTGACATCAATTTATCGAATGTTGTGTTAGAAAAACCATTTGTTGAAGTCTCTAGAATGAAATATGATCCATCATTAGGGATAGTTAAGTTTAAGGACGAGACCGACGAAATTACCTACCAAATGCCCTATAAGATAGAACAATTCCGACTCATGCCAAACCTAGAAAAAGAATTTAAGCAGTCGGTATACTATAGGAATAATGAGGACAAGAGGAAGGGAGTAGAGTACGTAATGAGAAAAGTATTTGGATTCTACAAGGAATGTCTACAACTAGGTCCGGAATACAAGACCAAGATAGAGGATGACCTAGAGGATGTGACGAATGATGGGGTCACGTAATAGGGCATGACTTTGAGTCTAGCTACAAGACTCGTTAATAAAGAAAAGCGCTTCTTGGGAGGCAACTCAAGCTTTTTATTTATTTGTTTGTTTATTTGCTTTTATTTGTTTCTGTATGTATGTCTTTCTCTTATTGTTTATTATTCATGTATCAAAATATAAAATTTTGAAAATGTTTTATCTTGTTTTTAACCTCGTCTTAATTACATATAAAGGTATTTTGCAAAAGATAAGTGTAAGGGAAATCCATATTTGTTTTTAAGAACGGATTGAACATGAACAATAACAATTAGAAATTAACATACATATTAGTATTTGTTTGAGTCAAATGCTTGTATCGAGTCACAATGAATATTTTGCAGGATTCCAGGAATTAAAACATAGGTTTTTCTAGAAATTTTCCTGAAACAAAATATAAAAATTCTGTCAAATCGTTTCTGACGGCGTCAGGGTTAAAACCTGACGGCGTCAGATGTTGTTTTCTGAAAAATTTTCCAGGTTTTCTTTTACTGCTGGAATTGTAAAGTTTCGTAAAATCTGTAATTTTTAAATTCCAGGAATCCGCAAACATTTATTTTGGAAGCATTATATCTTTGCTTGCTTTATAGGATTTACTTTTATATAGAATTTACCGCCGATTTTATGCGAGGTTTCGTGTTGGTTTTCTTAGTTGTTTAACAAGTTATATTGGACGAGAAGATGATTATATTTCAGGAGTTAAGCTTTGCATGTTCATTTTCTTGGAGGAGGATTTAACCTTGTTACCACATCATCCATACCAAGCTAATCAGGGGAGTATTTGTTTCTTTCATTATCGTTTATCTATACTCTATTACTTTTTAGGAACATTAGGGACAATGTTCAACTTAAGTGTAAGGGGGTAAATGAGGATACCTTAGAAACTACAATTTCACTTGATTTTTGTTTTGTTTAATAGTAGATGTGTAATAAAACTAAGAGAAATACTTGTTAGGGTAATTTTAGCACCAAATTTAAAATTTTTTGCAACATATAGGAATGAAACTTTAGTCTTAATAAGCGTCTCCTGGATAGGAGTTATATGACTAGCACAAAAACCGTACCACTCAAAAAAATTTCGCCCCAAATATGTGAGGATCGCTCTAGATTTGTTAGGAAAACCATTCATTATTAGTGCTTGTGAGTGTACCGGTAGCTTTTAGATTCTAGAACTTGCGTTAGTGATGCATTCCGAGACCGCTAGTGAGACTACATTCGTGTACTAAAAATGAGTACATCGTAAAATGAGTACATTCGTGTACTCATTTTTAGTACACCCCTCAGAACCTATCTTTTTCATTTCTAACTTTAAGCATTTTACTTAAAGATAGAATTTGTTTACAATCCATCCCAAATGTACACCCAAATCGCCTTAGCCTTCCTTGTATGCACTCATCTTTAGTGCATTATTGTTATTTGTTTAAACCCTTAGTTAATTGTCTAATTGATTACATGATTGCTAAGTCGAGTCATATCTTGTACATATTGTTTTGGGACGATTGGGACTTATGTGTAAAGTACTAGTGTTATGGAGTAATGGGGAAGAACATCATTTATTACCCCTATATGTGCGTTAATATTTTAAAGTACTCCAAATGTTTCGATTATCTTGATTCGAGTCTTTATTTTGAATTATGTAAAAGTTCAAGTGTAAGGGGAGAACAAGCCCCCTTGATGTATTATTTTGGATGGTAGGGCAAGAGTGTATTAAAAAAATTCAAAAAAAAACAAGAAAAACGAAAGAAAAAAGTAGAAAAAGAAAAGTGGAAAAAATATACGGACTACCATCCCGTTCCTTTTATTTTTATGTTTATTTAGTTGTAGTTAGCTTAAGTTGAGTCGAGTCTTGGCTTAGCAATGCTACATTGTACATGTAATTGACTTGCCACCAGTAAAATATCTTTTATCCAACAAACCGTGTTTTCCATATCCCTACACCTAACGTTATAACCCTTAAAAGACCTCTTTGATTGTTTATCCTAGTTGCTTATGCCAAAGTGGTGGAGGTTTTGATCCTTTCCCAAGCCTATGGTAATCTATTTGCTATGACAGGTAGTGAGAGGTATTTTTCCGTTTCCATTTGTGATAAATACATTTATAACACCCGAGAGATGAGAGTATCCAAACACTTAATGTGAGGTGCTATTGTATAATTTCCGTGCTTGTTTTGACTAAGGTGGAATGATCATTTGTTGTAATTACCTTTATATTAATGTTAACTGACCCCTAACTTGTATTTTAATTGGTATAAAAGCTCATTTGCTTGAGGACAAGCAAATCTCAAGTGTAAGGGTATTTGATAAGGATTTATTTGTTACGGTTTTAGGGGGTCATTTAAGCCCTAAATCGTGATTTTATGATCAAATATTGCCTCAAATCGTTCCTTTTCTCTTTTTAGGTACTTGGAACGTGATTTCTGGAAAATGGAGCATTTTTGAGCTTTTCGGACGTTTTTATGCTCAAGAATGAAGAAAACAAGAAAACCTAAGAAAGTCAGGTATTTACACCTGACGGCGTCAGGCTTTGGAGCTGACGCCGTCACCTTATGATAAAGATAGTGGATTTTTAACACGTGACGCCCCAGAAGAAAATGTCAAGTTTACACCTGACGGCGTCAGGTACAAAATCCCCAAGGCCGTTAGGTGTTAAGTTAAAGAGAGACGGCCCAGAGGAATCTACAACGTGACAGCGTCAGAAGAGGTTTTAGGCGATCCGAAAACCCTAAACACGGAGATCTGACGGTGTCAGACCTATAATCTGACGCCTCAGCCTTGTAAAGTTTATATATAGTTTTTGATTTTTCATTCATTAGTATGCAACTTTGGTATAACTTTTGGGAAAAACCCTAGGACGATTTTCTCAGCTACTTTAGGGTTTCAAACCTTCTTTTCTTCTATGGTTAATTAAAGATAAGTTCTTCGTTTAATCATTCAATATGTCTATGTGTTCTCATTCAATATGTCTATATGTTGCTTGATTAATTGTTTGTATTTTCTTTACATTAACATGCTAGCTTAAGTTTTTTAGTGTTTGCTTAGATCTAATGAAACCTAGTTATTAATTGTTGATTGTTGATTTGTTATTGATTGTTTTGGTTGATTGACTCGCGTTAGGTTAAGAAAACTGGCTAATCTCCTATACGGTTACAAGCTTGAACGTCTTAAGAAACGTAATTAGATGTGTAGTACTGTTTTATTGGTTGTGTTTAATGCATGATTGACTATTAAGGAGGCTATGATAGGATACTAAACGTGTCGTCATAAGAAGAGATAGAAGCTCATAGGGTTGGGGAAGGTCGTACACGCCCCCACGAATGGTATTAAGGAATGCAACCCTTCATCCAAACAATTGTAACAAATCAATAAATCAATAGGAGATAACTAGGGAGTAGTGAAATCTAAGTAAACACATTTTTCTCATTATAAGAAGTTCACCATTTACTTTTCTTGTTATTTTATTTTATTTGTTTAAGTAGTAATTTTGGGTTAGTTGACTAGCAACTAATTCCGCCCACTCTTCCAATACCCGAGATTTTTATTTGCTTTCATAAAATATAAAAATACAAAAAGAATCATCCCTCACCTTTAGACCTAGTTGACCTAGCTTTCAATCCTAACGACACTATTCCCCTAGAGAACCATCAATCCCACGGTACCTACCACACACTATACTACATCGGTTAGGTACACTGCCTGATGGATTGCAAAATCTCTCAAGATCGATTGAGAGGTAAAACCTTTTGCAAGGTTGCAAAACCACACATCATTTCAGCTGCCTGACTCTTTTTGGTCAGGAAATAAGCCCAAGTGTATCTTGACTATTCGTCCACAATGACCAGAGTATACTTCTCATGGTGGATATACATTGGACTGAAAGGTCTAAAGAGATCCAAATGGAGAAGATGTAGGCAACTTTTTATTGAAAAGTTTTGTTTGGTGTTAAAGGATGCTCTGTGATGTTTACCTTTTTCACAGGCAGAGCAAGGTTTGTCCTTTGAAAACAGAAGTGAGGGTAAGCCAAGGACTTTGTTTTTTTTGGCAAGGTTGTTTATGTATTTGAAATTCAAATGGGCCAGTCTTTTATGCCAAAGCCAATTGAGGGTTTTAGTGGCTTTAGCAAATAGACATGTTCCATTCTGAGTCAGTGTGGACATATCTAACACATAAACATCCTGCCTTCTAGGTGCTATAAGAACAACTTCTTTATTAGCATTGAAGATTGTGCCTTGCTTATCATCAAACTGAACTATATATTTTGTATCACATAATTGACTGACACTGATAAGATTGTACTTAAGACCATTAACATAAGCTATTCTAGTAAAAACTATTCCACTACAGTTTACTGAACCATAACCTTCAGTGGGACATGATGAATTGTTAGCAAATACCACCTTGGGTCCAGGTTCCCTAACATAATTGTGCAGATACTCTTTCACACCAGTCATACTCCTTGAGCATCCACTATCTAGATGCCAAACAGGCTCTTTGGCATGTTTCTGCACAAATAGTAAAATGAGTTAGTTTTTCTTGTTAACCCACCTCCTGATGGGTCTAGCTTTAATGGACTTTTTGAATTGTGCAATGGACTCATGGTCACTAGTGGAGTGAACAGTGCTTCCACACTTTTTGCATTTGGATGTAGAAGAGGATTTAGTTGACTGTGATGAATTTTTGGTCAAACCTCTTCTAGTCTGAATGACAGAGTCATGTCCTGATGCATCATGGGAAGGATCTCCACATATGTTACAACAGTGATAGATGAGACAGTCATCAGGATGATGGTCATTAAATCCACAATGTGGACATAGTTGGAAAGGCTTAGCCTTTAGTTTATGGGTTTGCTTTGATGCTGAAGCATACTTTTGAGCCTGAGCTTTGTAGTTTGCTTGAGCATTCAGGGAGGTAAGGTAAGACAAGTGACCTGAGGTCCTGTGATCTTCTTGTTTGTATGTCATGCAGAACAGGATCCTATAGCAATTATCAGTGGTATGATTTGTGTAATTACATAGCTTGCATCTTTGTAGAGGTTTAGGTGCAGGTTTTTGTTTGAAGGTGCTTGAGGAAGCTGGAGTTGGTTCCTTAGCCTTAGATAAGGAAGGTTTTTCAGATGATTCCAACTTTTCACTCAGCTTCCTGACAAGTTCAGCCAACTGATCATATATTGAGTCAGTGTTGTCTGTTTTTACTTAAGTAGGGACTGAAGGTGTTGAGGCTTCAGTGGGAGCTGAGTTTTCCTTGCTATGAGTAGGTTTGGGCCTTTTCAGAATCATTGTGCCTAGTCCCAAACTCTACTTAGGAGAATGTTGAGAGTAGACAAGGGGTGTAAGGTTAGAACAGGGTTCAGCTCCCTGAAGGACATTTAGTGGTGGAAGTGGAGGTTGAGATTCTGATTCAAACTCAGTGACACCCTCAGTACTACTGGGTTTGTCAGTGACTCCAAGCATCTCTTTGATGGCCTGACTTTCAGGCTCTAAGATTCTCCCAGTGTTAAAGTTGGGCATCAGGCTGTCAGGATTGACTCTTTCAATCCAGTCAGTGGACTTTTGTTTCATTTCCCTTTCAAAAGGTATGCCAGCAAGCAAGAAGGCCTTTTCACTGTGACTTTCACAGGAGGATTTAGTGAGTTGATCCTCCCCTAACACTCTTTTGTTGGTACTAGGTATCATATTCACAGTTTCATAGACTCTAGGGTTTTTCTTAGTCCAATTTTCAATGACAACCTTTTCTTCCTTAAGTTCTTCTTGAAGAGCATGGTTTTGTTTCACAAGTTCAGAGTTTTGAATTTGAAGTGGAACACTTTCAAGTTTAGTTTGTTTTAAAGCAAGAAGTTCATCTCTACATTTATTTAATTCAAAAGCAAGTTTGTTGTATTTTAAAAACAAGTTTAACCTTTGCTCTTCAACATACTTAAGATCAACATTTATGTAATTCAAATAAGACTGCCAATCAGAATTATCATCCATAGATAGTAAGATATTTACCTTTCTCATGGTGATGTTGACCAATTCTCCATTTCTGGCATTGCTCTTGCCAACAGCAAACTTGTCATCTTCTGATAGTGCCATTAGTGCACTGACATGAATTTCTTCATCATCTGAGGACACAGATTCCTCATCCCATTCAAAGGTTTCAGCAACCAGCCTTTTGTTTTTAGCTTGAGTAGGTTTGGGGACTTGAGGTGACTGAGAGTTTGAGGGGGCTGCCTCAAGAAGTGCAAGCTTAGCTTTTGTTTTTCTATACTTTGCTTCAAAGTCTTTTTGAGAACTTTTCTCAGGATTGTTTTGAAAATATTTAGTAGACTGAAGCATTTTTGGTTGAAATTTGCCAGTTCCTGAGGAACTATTTCCATAAAATTTGTATGAGGGTTCTGAGGTTGTTTTTGAGAAACAATCTTTTGCAAAGTGACCTTTATTTCCACACTTAAAACATTCAGTGTTTTCATTTGCTTTTGCATTAGAGAAGGTTTTGTTTCTTTTGATAAAACGTTTTGAGTTAGCAAGGAGTGCCCTTTCTTGAAATTCAATTTGTAAATCATTTGGGTACTCCTCATAACTCCTTTCATCAGCCTCATCATCCGAATTTTCTTGAAAATCCTGCATAATACCATTAGAATAGAAAGTAGTGGATATGGGTAAACAGGTCAGGGCCATCTTGGTTTCTTGAGCTTTCTTAGAGTTAGGGTATCTCCTAGAGATTAAGTTTTTCTCATAGAGAAACTTCCCATAGATCTCAGGAGCTCAAGGTTTTGAAGGTGATTGGCATTTCTCAGACCCTGAGAGAAGTTTAAGCACTTCTTAGGGAGACTGTTGACAAAGCCAACATTGACTTCATGCTTAGACAGGGTGATACCATCATTGGTCAGTTCATTTAGAAGGGTTTTGTAACGGGTATATGTCTCTGAGAGACTTTCTGAGTCTTTGGCCCTGAAAGTGTTTTACTCAAGTTTCAGGTCCATGATCCTGTTTTCCTTGGTATCTGAGGGACCTTCATAGCTATGAACCAAGTCAGTCCAAGTCTGTTTGGCAGTTGGACAGTTAATGACTGATTCCATTATACCGTCAGGAAGACATGATATAATGATGCTTTTCAAGCGTTGGTCTTGATTGACCACCCTTCTCTCATCAGGAGTCCACTGAGCTTCAGGTTTAACTAAACCTTCAGCAGTTTTAGGGACATATGGACCTTCATTAATAAGTTTAATGTAATAAGGTTCCATCCCAGTTAAGTAGCAAAGCATACGCTTTCTCCACTTGTTGAATTTTCCAACTTCAAGTCGAGGAGCGGTAGCAGTGTAGCTTCCTTCCTTTTTATCGACTAGTTGGGGTACATTACTATCAGTCATGGTAGGATCCTGATTTTAAAAACTTTGAGCACTCTGTTGTTTTAAAAGTTTTATAAACCAAAGGTTCTGATACCACTTGTTGGTCCCGTTAAAACAAATAGAAATTAAGCTAAGTTTAATCAAACTTGTACCATGGTTAAGTAATGTAGAGTAATTCTTTGAAAGCCATTTGGAAAACGTAAAAGTAAAAGACAAGATATTTTCAACGTTTAATTCTTACTAGAAATCAATCAAAGAATTATACCTATGATACAAATATATAACCATTAAGTATAAAATTTATATAAAAACAAGACTTAAGAGCATCACCCCACTTGACTTCTACTTGTCCTCAAGTAGACTCTCGATTTTAATTTAGAAAAGATATCTTCTAATGAGAATTGAGAAGACATTACCTTACAATTACTTAATCAAAGTATGTATAACCAAACATCTCACGAAATAATAAATGAAAACACTCAATCATCGGCTAATCTAAGTGTAAATATTTAGTGAATCGCTCAATTGCTCGGTCATGACGAATATCTTATCATAAGTTTGACAAAGATATATTTCTCCATCACTAGAGAGTAGATATAACTATTGTAAAAGGAAAATGGGTTAAAACATTTGAGGCTTACGGGTAAAGGGTAAAATATAAGACATGAGATATTTAATAAAGGATTGAGATTCGTAAACATAAAAAACAAAAACAAATAGATTTATACTGTTTGCTAGCTACTTTTTTGCCTTCTGTAACACAATGACAGTGTAATCTCTTGGCTCAAAGAATTTGGCTTGCGGAGTATACTGTTCGCGCGATAACTAGCTTACACTGTATATAAATGCACTTTCTGTTCTAACCCTTGAAATGTTCCACCATTTTTTCCCAAGCAACATATATGATTCATATCTCATTGAAGTGTATAGTAAAGCTAATATAAACTTGACAGATATCTTCATCGATATAGCATGTTGGACTATTTTTTAAAGATGCTTCTCAAAAGATTTAACTCAGCATGTTGGACTATTTGTTAAAGATGCTTCTCAAAAGATTTACTCGGAAGAACTCAGGGGAGGCCCGGAGAGGGTGCAAACCCGATTCCCGCACAGGACACATTTTCGAATGGGGCACAAATTTTTGGAAATTTTTTAAACTGTGAAGAGCTAATCAACCAATTTTTTAAACTTCACGAATCATCGGTTAACTACTATGGTATGTATTTTTATTACTATGATTTTGTTATTGATATAATTTTTTTTTTATTTATTATTATTATTATTATTATTATTATTATTTTAACGGCGGGTTAGTTGTTAGATGTTAGTTGTTAGTTGTTGGCTCGAGTTAGTGTCGCATCCTCGGGCAGAGATACCAACCGCGAGCCTCTCCTTAGGGGATAACCCCACTCCTATTCCCGATTCGCCTGATATCATTAGAGCTTGTAGTTCCCAAGTGAGGACTTCTCAGTCGGTCACCCAAACCGGTACTACTCTCACTTGGGCTCGCTTAACTACTTAAGCCTTTACCACTAGACCACAAGCCCCATGATGATATAATTAATTGTTATAACATTAGTTATCATTTATAAAAAAGAATTTTGCTAGGAGTTAGGGGCATTTTTTTTTTGCTCGCACTGGGTACTCAAATCCTCAGGGCCGCCACTGGAAGAACTGAACCAGAACCGAGTTTGGAACCGAGTACCAAACGGGAACTCAAAACAAATTCGGTTCGGTCCTCAGTTCCCATTTTCTCCTAGTTTATTATCAGGCCACGAGTAAATTTGTGATTCGTCCAGGCAAAGGTTGCGCGAGCGCATTGCCATTTCGTGCGGCTTAATTGACAACATTGCAATTCCGTTTGGTTTCGGACTGTTTTTGACTACCCGATGGTTTATATTGCGTACGTCTTCCATAATTTTCTATATATTATTTAATAAAACATGTCGATTTTGATTCTCTAGTAACATGAGATTCTTTCGGCTGTACAATTTATTTAAATTGACAAAAATCAAAGGACGGAAATTTGTATTTTTGTTTGGTTGTGGTCAAATTTCGCGATCAGCTTTAGATAGGCCATATGGATGTAACGATATGGGCACATGCTTTAAACGCTAATATGGGTAGTATTGCAGCTGCTAATCTGCTATGCCAGCTCCATCTTTTGATACAAGGCCCACCAACACCATTTTACCCTATACGGGTTTAATCCATGCATGGTGTACTTATTATCAGTAAGACAGTAAACATATACTGTTACATTGAATTATCATCTTTTTCTGAGTACAAAAGTTAATACTCATTACACCATTTTAGTGAACATGAAAATTTGATCCATTGGTTGTAGGCTTTATAAGCAAGGCTGTCAAAATCTATATCTCAACTAAGATTGCTTTCGTCTTTGCATGATGAGAATCGTATGATTGGATTGATATCGTAAGATCTTACCTATTTGTGATGAACAATTAACATAGAATAAGCGAGTCAAATGTTTTATATTTCTACTCAAAGTTAATGACAATTTTATATGATAACCTCACAAAAATGTCAAATTTCAAAGTTTGAACACTTATTTGTTACATTTTGGTCCAGGGGTGTTCTTCGGTTCGGTTTTCAGGTTATTCGGTTAATTCGGTTCGGTTAATTCGGTTAAAAGTTTTTTAGAGTCAAACCGTAAACCAAACCAAACCGAATTCAAATTCGGTTTTTGGTTCGGTTTGGTTGAATTCTATTTCGGTTTGGTTCGGTTTGGTTTTCGGTTTAATCCGAATTACACACTTTATTTAAAAAAGAAGAAAAATATACAAATATATTTAGCCAAAAAAAGTTATTTCTAACATAAAAAGTATTTTTTAATATTAGGATAAAATTTTATTGTTATATATATATATATATATATATATATATATATATATATATATATATATATATATATATATATATATATATATATATATATATATATAACATTGTATTGATCTTTTTATATATATAAAATATATAAGTTTATATGATTTCGGTTTTCGGTTTGGTTTTCGGTTTTGATTATCAAAACCATAACCAAACCGAGAACCGTATTAAAAGTTCGGTTTGGTTCGGTTTTGACAAATTCGGTTCGGTTATTAGTTTGGTTCGGTTATTTTCGGTTCGGTTCGGTTTCGGTTTTCGGTTTATTCGGATTTTTCGGTTTTTCTGCTACCCCTATTTTGGTCCAACCAATTCTAACTGGGCTTTGGCCTATCTTTAGTGGTTTTTCGTTTCTTTTAAAATTTATGTTAAATCGTCAAAATATTCAAGTTCTTTATAATTTAATTTCCTTTACAACAATTTTCGCCAACTTTTGTATTGAAACCCAGTTTCAATTCTCATGCGCAGACAATAACTACCAATAGTAATACATTTTAAATATATTTTGTTTTGGTTTGTTGAAAGTATGATCAAATAATGTTTTTAATATTACTGTTTAGGTAGTTTAATTTGATAATTTAACATAAGTTAAAATCGTTAGATATTACTGTTGAAGTAAAATCTTGTTTTTACTCCAGACAAGCGGAATGAACCCTCCAGACTCTGACTGGTCCTCCGGGTGGTTCGGATGAGTGAAGTGGTGGTCCTCCGAATATCTGCAAAACAGATACGTCCGTTAGTCTCGCCCCGGGTTTTATCCCAGAACTAACCTTCGGCGTGAAAGTAAGTACGGAGTTCTAGAGAGATAATGTATAGTTAGGAGTAAAGGGGAGAGAGAGTGAATTAGTTACCTTAATGTGAATATTTCTTCCCTTTATATAGATGAGTAATCTTTGTACTAGGAGACCATTTGCACGTATTTCTCGGGTTAGTGCTAGTTCGTATATCTTTATCCCATTAACATGTACTTTGTGGTACTTTGTTGTACTTGAGTTTGCGTAGTTATCGCATATCCGAACGGTTGGGCAATCTGGGGAGATGGAGTCGTCCGATTGCTTATATTGTCCGAACGTCATGGCGGTCCGGATGTTATTTCTGGTCGTTCGATCCGGCCCTTCCGGACACATACGCCAATATCTTTAAAGACTTGATGCATTTAATACTTTGAGCCATAAAAAAAGAAAGCTTTTATCAAAGACTTAAGGTTTATCAAGTTTTTGTAAAAAAAACTATTCAAAAAGCTTTTGATGCAATGCATAAAAACCTCGTCCAAAAGCTTTTTAGAATAGTAAAAAGCTTTTGTTGGTTTTGCTATTGCAGATGCTCTTAGAGCATGCACATCAGTAACCTGAGTTATAACTTAACTCAGTGTCACGTCAGCGCCACGTCAGCTTTAACACATTAACCTTAACTCACAAAAAAACATCCACAACAATTACTCAGCTTTAACTCAACTATTTTCAAATTCAACCCTCAACTAAAACTAATATTTCATTTAATAACTAATAAAACACAACTTATATTAAAACTTAAAATTTAAACATACATTAAACTTCAAAAACAAACTACAGCGAACATGAAACATAAACTACGATAATTAAACATAAAACTACGAATCAAGAAAAACGAATCATCCGACACATAGCCCTCGTGACTCGAATAGGAGGCACTCGAATCGTCCTCACTCGATGGCACACGGGGCAATCCCATTTGTATTCGCCATTCTGCTCGACGGTTTCTCCGAGCCTGTTTAGCTCTTAAGTACGCCTCACGAGCTCTTGCCGCATGTTCTTCCTCTGCTTGAATACGTAACATTTCTTGCATATCTTGCTGAAACAGTTCGTCATCAGTCAACCCTCTCCAAATGGGTTGGTTTTCTACCGGTGGAGTGTTCACCGGTGCATTCGGAATCATGCTGGAGCTTGGGAATTGCTGGAAAAAGTCATGGTGACTTGGGAATTGCTGGGAGAAGTCACAGTGAGTTGGGAATTGTTGGGAGAAGTCACGGTGAGTTGGGAATTGTTGGGAGATGTCTTTGCGAGCCATTGTTGTGGAGATTGTTGATAAATTGTATGTGTGTTTGTATGAGTTGCTGGATAAATGGCTATTTATAGGACCCCGGCTTTTATTTGAATTGTGAATTTGAAATTTCAAATTTTAAAAGATCCCGCTTTTTGTTTAAATTTTGAATTTGAATTTTATCCCGCTTTTTTGTTTGAATTTTGAATTTGAATTTTATCCCGCTTTTTAACACACTTCAATATCTACTTNTGCTCGACGGTTTCTCCGAGCCTGTTTAGCTCTTAAGTACGCCTCACGAGCTCTTGCCGCATGTTCTTCCTCTGCTTGAACACGTAACATTTCTTGCATATCTTGCTGAAACAGTTCGTCATCAGTCAACCCTCTCCAAATGGGTTGGTTTTCTACCGGTGGAGTGTTCACCGGTGCATTCGGAATCATGCTGGAGCTTGGGAATTGCTGGAAAAAGTCATGGTGACTTGGGAATTGCTGGGAGAAGTCACAGTGAGTTGGGAATTGTTGGGAGAAGTCACGGTGAGTTGGGAATTGTTGGGAGATGTCTTTGCGAGCCATTGTTGTGGAGATTGTTGATAAATTGTATGTGTGTTTGTATGAGTTGCTGGATAAATGGCTATTTATAGGACCCCGGCTTTTATTTGAATTGTGAATTTGAAATTTCAAATTTTAAAAGATCCCGCTTTTTGTTTAAATTTTGAATTTGAATTTTATCCCGCTTTTTTGTTTGAATTTTGAATTTGAATTTTATCCCGCTTTTTAACACACTTCAATATCTACTTAAATATCTACACGTGTTTTGTAATTTGAATTTTGAAAAAAATCCCGCTCGGTTTTCAAATTTTAATTATGATTTTCAAATTCAAAATTCTATTATCCCCTATAAATAACACACCATACGATACTATTCTTCACACACTTCTAAATCATTTCACAATGAATAATCGCTGGTCCATGGAAGAAGAAACCTTGCTAGCTAACGTATGGCTTGGACTTCACGAATCTAGAGACCTTGTGAATGAACGTTATTTTTGGAATGTCGTTACACAAAGGTTCAACATCAGACTGATGGTGAGCACCGTAATAAAAATAGTATTACGGCTCAATGGAATAGAATCAACCTTGAATGTCATAGGTATAATGCTATTAACAAAGAGTTGCTGCATACAAGTGAAGACGCTTGTCGTCTCAGCAATGCAAACCGAATTTATCATGAATGCCATGGTGGGGAGGGTTAAAATATCAACATGTGTTGTTCATTCTGAGAAACACGTGGGCATGGGACAGGGACGCTGAGTAATGGTGTTTTATGTTAAGTATTTCCGTATCGTGTTTTTCTATTTTCCGTATCGTGTTTATTTGTTTCATGTATCGTTTGTAACTTGGTGTAATGTTGCTTTAAATTTGAAATTGAATAAAAGGCTTAACGGCTACTTTTCCAACGGCTATTTGCTTAACGTCTTTTTTTTCCCCTATAAATACCAGTTTAACAAAACTATATTTTCTCACACAAATATCAATACTGTTAACACACACATAAAATGGCAAACGAACTAGCTGAGTTGCAAAAATCTATTCTTTCCCGATTACGCAACGAACAAGAGAAGGAACTCAAGTTGGTTAACAGTTTGCTAGGTGAGATAAGTCGTTTTATAATGCAGATGCATAATCGTGCTCCTGAGGTCGAAAGGTTACGTGAGCTTCCTCAAGACCATCCAATTATCAGGGTCGGGCTAGAAACTCTATTAAGAAATGATGAAACGGATCTGCAACTTCAGATCGCCTTGAAAATGGTTAGGGAACAAGTGCTGCAATGCAAGTGTGGGAGGAGAAGTCAGATCTAATCGACAATTACAAATCTATATAAATTGTATCGTTATTTTACGTTTCGTATGTTTTCGCTTTCGTGTATTGTATTTGAAATTTAATGAATCGTATCGTTATTTTACTATATCGTTTAAGAACTAAGGGGGTGTTTTATAATTTTCAATATCTTGTTTTCGAAATATAAAAAAGTTCATAGGGGTGAAAAGTCTCAATTTTTTTTTTACAAAACCTGCCTTAACGTGACGTTAAGGGCTTAACGTCACACGTTAACGCCTCCTTAACGCCACATGCTGCAACGTATAACGCACCTTAACGTGCGTTAAACACCCCTTAACGCAAGATGAAAAGTTACCACTGCACATGCTCTTAGCGCTATCACAAAATGGGCATTTTTGTGGTCATCAATAAAAAGTGAAACATAGTTTAGTGATTTTAAAAACAATGTCTGATGTGTTTCAAAAGCTTTAAATTTTACCATTTTTCCTTAATTTATAAAACACATGGGTAAAGTATAACCCCCGTTTATAGCAAAGGTTTAGGTAAGACCAGGTCGTCCCAAGAGATTGTAGAAAAGCTAAGTTAGCAATTATGTTAAAGTAAAGTCCTTAGATTGTCATTTATCCAAAAACTAGTAATTTAGATTGATTGTTTATATGATTAAAAGATATGTTTATTTAGGCTAAGAAACATGGAAGTAGCATGAGAATGATAAGCAAGCAATCATGAACAAGATATATAAGCAATAGATGCATGGTTAACACTTGTACCTATAACTATCCAACATATTAAGAAACCCTTTCGACCTATGATTCTCAATATATCAAATGCATTAAGATTGGTTCATAACAGAAGTATACATAAGCCAATTTCCTCATCAAGTTCGTTAGACATGAGATAAGGCATTAAACAAGATCATGGATGGGTTGATAAATGTTTTGTCGACCAATTTCTACAAGGTTAACACCAAGTTGCAATAGACAAACACCTTGAAATAATATCAAAATGGCAGACCCTTTCGACCTACTTCTACCACAGAGATACATCAAACATTCAACAATGATTCAAGCATAATCTCATCGATTAAACTTAAGCAGTATCAATAGCAAGCGTACATTACATTGCAAACAACCATATGACTAAATCACCCAAATAAACATATAACGACTACTCCATTATTGTAATAACAAAACTCATAACATTCAACATGAATAACATAAACTTCATAATTCAATTCGACAAAGTAGAAAAGTGTACCAAAGTGATTACAACGAAAGAACTAATGGTTTCACAGAGATAACTTCTCTAGGCCCGTTCTCTAAACTCTGTCACAGTACTAGAATCACGACCTCAACCCTCGATATAGTGAACTTGGTATGAGTCCACCAATCTAATGTGGTATACCTTCCCTACTTCTCGTTAGTGTTATGTCTCCTTTTTCTCTGCTCATGATCTTCTTTTATAACCATAACTCGACCTAATTCAACTCCAAGGTACAATAAATGAGGACAAGTGATCGGCCTCACCATGAATGCAATCATTAACTATGTTTTGTAAGTGTCAAGGTAAGTGCGCCGCACTTCTCAGAAAGTGCGTCGTACTTCTTGTATTTTCAATTCCTTTTACCCGCCAAGCAAGTACGCCGCACAAAGTCCTAAGACCGGCGTACTTGGGTCTTTTATACTTGTATATTTCTATTTCAAGTCCCTCCTTTCTTATATTTGTCATTTAATCATCTTTTTAGTGGTATTTCTGACTTTCTTCTCTCGTTCTATCCTGCAACCAGATTAGTACCAATTCTACACAAATAGCGTGATATTCTATATAATATAATAGGTAAATGATATATAATCGATGGAATAAATATGTATAATTATAGCATTATAAAATCCCCCATACTTAACTATTGCTTGCCCTCAAGCAATCTTTTAAAAATATTATTTTTTTATCAAGAAGTCATAAGCCAGAAATAACGCGACTAAGCATCTCACGAAGGTGGAAAGTATAATTCACTCACACTCGTATATCGGGTATAAAAGAATCACACTCAGCTGCTCAGACATGTTAAATAAATTACCATTGGCTTGTACAAAAAACTAAACTTCACCGACATGGCGTAAGCACCAAGTAAATTCCATCAAAGAAGACTTTTATTCGGGTTATAACATTAGGCTAAGGGTAATAATATGGGTATGGATTTAGCCATGAAATTTAGTGAAATTGGTTCTAAAAGAAAAATAACAAGTTGAAAGTCCGTTTTCTTGAATAACGATCTCCATTTGGCACATATTTCACCAACACTTTATTCTTCCTCATATATATTTCTTTTTTTCTTTCTTTCTTTTCTTGGGAAATATTTTGTTTTCCCCCATACTGACGATAAACATACCACTTCGATTAAAACTAGAAGTTTGCAACCTTCGCATTTCTTTCAAAATAGCATAATCTGCGATTATTTCTTTTCCTTCTTTTTTCTTTGGACTTCCAACAAGGTTCATAGGTTTAGAAAGGCTAAAGTGTATATATTTTTTTCTTTTTATAGTGGATGTAAGAAACGAAATAGATTGGCTTAGAATGTTGTTCTAGTGGTATCTAGCACTAAAGATAAGCGCTATAAAAGGTTTATATAGGAAATTAGATAATCGATACGATTACTAATATAATTTTTTATTGAATAGCTATTTGGTGTAAATCCTAAGTTTTCCTCTTATCATTTAAAATTACTTATATCACACGAATGTGATCTTACAACGGTCTCGTAAAAAATTTAAGCACAAGTTCTAGAATAAATAAAACATCGGCACACTCATAAACAAAGAAACAAGCCTTTAATATAGGGCATTAGGCTGAAAATTCCTCACATTGAAGTGGTAATGGTTATGAATATGCTAGCACGTTATCAATTCCGAGTCGAATTAGCTTAAATGATTTAACTCGATTATTTTTTTCAAATTATATAATAAGTGCGGCGCACCATGTTGCAAAACCGTCGCACATTTACTTAAAAATCTGTTTTTATTTAAAATTCATTCCTATTTATCTCACCCCCCATACTTATTATGAACATTGTCCTCAATGTGACAGAATATAAATAAAATAGAGAAATGAGAATGAGTTACTTTACTATAGGACGAATTCAGCAAAATTGTACGAAGTATGGTTGAAGCCTTCGTACTAAATTCGAACCTGCACATATTCAAAAACAAACACAAAACAAGCACACAAATATAAATATCAAAAGATTAGATATGTTATTATTATTATTACTACTTATGCAAATTATTTGCATATATTATATAGATATTGTTTTGTTTCTTCTTCCTGCTTGTCCCCCATGGTTACCATTGTTTTTGTTTCCCATCACACATTGTTTAAAATGCCAACAGAAGCATAGGTTACAGACCATCCAAATAAAATTGTTTTAAAATGTCTTACATGACCAGATCCCTGGTCAAACATCCAAGTGCGCCGCACTCTATTCCAAGTGCGGCGGGGTTTACTGCTGTTGTTGTTGTTGTTGTTGTTGTTGTTGCTGTTCTTTGGTGGTGGTGTGATACCATGCATCCAAAGGTTCCTCCTCCAAGACCTCTGGCAAGTCCTTTAGCCTCCCAGTCTCACTAATCCTCAGATAATCCAAATCCTTCATCCCAACAGCTCCTGCTTTCACCTTTCTTCCCAAAATCTCCATGACTCCTTCACATATCATCCCCAAGCTCCTTGCCAACCTGCTGATCAGATGCCCACAGCATATCCTTGTTCCTCCTGGTATCACAGCCACACTCCTCAAATGCTGAGCTATTAACCAGACTACATTCAGGTGGGACTCAGGGTGTTTCTTGTCAAATGCAAGAAGAATTCATAGATCATCATCAAACACATACTGCTCATAATGACTCCGGTGAAAGATAGATTTTACCAAGATTTTGTGAATGATCTGAAATATGGGGTTCTTTATTTTCCACACTCTCTTTTTGCTATAAACTTTTACATCTTCCCCACTGATCTCTTTCCAATACCCATCTCCATCAAACTCTTTCCTGAATCTTTCTCCTCTCATGACCAGACTCCTAAACTTAGCATCACTCAACTCTTCATCAGAGTATACTCCAAGCATCCTTCCAAGCTCCCGTAATGTAACAGAATATTCTTTTCCACCAAATCTAAATTTCATCAATTCACCAGTCAAAATCTCACTATCACTCATTTCTCTTTTAACCCTTAAGGAACTGAAAAACTCCAAGCACAACTCCTTGTATACAGGTTCTTTGATCTCCACAGCTTTCTTCCATATGAATGAATCAACAACTTTATCAGGGAATACTACTCTAACCACCAACATATTCTCAAGGTCTTTCTCACAGCCTAGGTTTTTTATGACTCTCCAATCCACAATCCTGGGAATATCAATGTCCATGTCCTCTATTTTCATCGGTTTGTCATTGAACTCCCTCTTCTCCTCTCTTGTAGCTCCATTCCATCTTAAATTGGGATGATATTTAGTTTCTCTGGTGCTCTTTTCCCTTTCAATAGCCCCTCTAGTTCTTACCTGTAAATAAAAATAATCCATAGATACAAGATATTAGCTGTTAGTGCATACATATATCTAAATCTCTCTCAAAATTCATATTTCAAACACTCTGTCTCAATCTCAGACAAAAAGTGTGACGTACTTGATAACAAGTACGGCGTACTGGCTAACTTAAAATGTAAGTACGGCGGTTCAGATCTGAAAACCGGCGCACATAGCATTAAGGCGCGAAATATTTGATTCCAAAGCCTCATTTCAACAATACTATGTTTTCAAACTCTTTCTATAGTTTCTCTTAGTCGTTTTCTAAAAATCCCCCTAGAAATAAGTAGTTCTTATTTTAGGTTAAAGCATTACAGCATAATTCATAATTTGCAACTCGTTAAATTCAGAATTCTTCCTTAACATTTCATTTTAATCTCTCCTAGATCAAATAAGCACATCTCTTTTCGCAAAAATAGTGATCAAGGCTAAAAATCCTAACCCTAATTCGATTCAATCACTCGCAAAATTTATGTTCATGAAATTGGGGAGTCCTATATGTTCCACTTATTCTAACCAACACATAAATCAAAATAAAGAATCTAACATTTCATAAAAAATAAAAATAAAA
>LBNU01002812.1:74044-101033 GCA_014162995.1 Artemisia annua | reverse complement strand
CCTTTGAAATAATATCAAAATGGCCAGACCCTTTCGACCCCTCTTCTACCACAGAGATACATCAAACATTCACAATTGATCCAAGCATAATCTCATCAATTAAACTTAAGCATAGTATCAATTAGCAAACGTACATTACATTGCAAAAACTAATTATGACTAAATCAACCAAATAAACATATAACGACTACTCCATTATTGTAATAACAAAACTCATACTTCAACAATGAATAACATAAACTCATAATTCAATTCGCAAAGTAGAAAAGTGCTACCAAAGTGATTTACAACGAAAGAACTAATGGTTTCACAGAGATAACTTCTCTAGGCCCGTTCTCTAAACTCTGTCACAGTACTAGAATCACGACCTCGACCCTCGATATAGTGAACTTGGTATGAGTCCACCAATCTAACGTGGTATACCTTCCCTACTTCTCGTTAGTGTTGTGTCTCCTTTTTCTCTGCTCATGCTCTTCTTTTATAACCATAACTCGACCTAATTCAACTCCAAGGTACAGTAAATGAGGACAAGTGATCGGCCTCACCATGAATGCAATCATTAACTCTGTTTTGTAACTGTCAAGGTAAGTGCGCCGCACTTCGCAGAAAGTGCGTCGTACTTCTCGTATTTTCAATTCCTTTTACCCGCCAAGCAAGTATGCCGCACAAAGTCCTAAGACCGGCGTACTTGGGTCTTTTATACTTGTATATTTCTATTTCAAGTCCCTCCTTTCTTATATTTGTCATTTAATCATCCTTTTAGTGGTATTTCTGACTTTCTTCTCTCGTTCTATTCTGCAACCAGATTAGTACCAATTCTACACAAATAGCGTGATATTTTATATAATATAATAGGTAAATGATATATAATCGATGGAATAAATATGTATAATTAGAGCGTTATCAATGTCATTACACGTATTGCTTTTAAATATTTATGTACAAAACTGATACATATTTCTTGAACATCCCGGGACGGAGCCAATGGGGGGCTGGAGGGTGCTCGGCCACCCCCAACTGGCCCAACTAGTCACCTTGTAGCGTGGATAGTGGCGGAGCTACCTAACGGTTTTGAGGTTTTTTCAGAATCAGCCCCCCTTAACTTCTATGGTCAGATATTTAAAATCACTTTTAGAAAGCATTTGGATCGGATGCTAAGAAGGTTTTCGAAGCATAGTAGGTTGTGAAATGTCAAAATGAAAAAGATTGTTAGATTGGAGAAGATGAAGAAGTGTGTACTTTTTATTAATATAAAAAGAGTGAAGTATAAGATTTGCTTTAGTCACGTGGCTTGGGCAGTTAAAAAGCATGAGAGTGGCACATTTTTAGAATAGTGAGCAGTATTTCTTTTGTTCTTTTTATCCATTTTTTTAATCTCATTTTCCTCATCTCAGTTTATTAATTTTTAGTTTATTTTGAATTATATTATGTTTAAATATAAAGAGTTTATAGTGTGTTATTTAATTTTAGAGTGTTATAGGTTTATTTTTGTTAAAAGGCTCACTAAATAAGTTAAAACAAGTGATAATTTTTACAAGGAATTGTATGTTGTATCGGAAAAAAATTGTATGTTATTACCGGAAAAGAATTGAGCCTCCCATAATACAAATAACTGCCTCCGACTCTATGAACATCAAAGCTTACTCTCATTTGGGAAGAAAAAACTAACCTTTTATTATCTTTAAATATGTATCTTTTGATTATTGTGTTAAACAATATAATTAACTTATTTTTAACACTAGGTGAGTACCTGTGCAGAGCAATAGAAATTCCTAGCGGCAAATAATTAACGATTTTTGTTATTGTGGTTAGTTTTCGTGTAATGTTAAAAATAGAACGTAAAAAGATGAAAATGTAATTGCAATCGGTTGTAACATGCGATAATCCATTTTAAGCAAAAATTCTTAACATGTTTCAAAGAACATGTAAAAACATTCAGTGAAACTTAAAATAAAATATTACTACGTACATCAATTATGAACTAATAACTAACATTACACGTTACTCGTCACTCAAAACTTCTTGGTACACGACATTTGAGGCATAGACTCTTCCTTGACCGAACTTTTTGACTGGTTTCACTAAACCTTTGTAGTTCTACTTGATATCCCTCTAGACAACGTAATATAAAGCTGGCCATGCGAGTGTCACTGGACTACTGTAGTGCGTCCTAAGTGAACACGTTTTTTTACCTATACAATTTCCCGCCACTTTTATATTTCAGCATAATTAGGAGTAGAAGTTATAAACAAACCCCCTCTCTCAAATATAGGATTTTACTTGGTTTCTTAAAAACATAAAAATACAAAAATATTCTTCCCTCGACCATAGTGACAAACATTTCGAGCCTACCTCCCTATTCTTCTAAAGAACAATCAACCACCCTAGTCTTGCTTATACTAAACTACAACGGTCAGATACTCTTTCTTGGAGGATTGTAAAACTTTGGTGTTGCAACCCGCTCTATCAAGTTTCTAACACCGCTGCCGAAAAATATTATAGATTTCGAATTCTATCTAACTTAGGTCTACTCACTACATATAAGTTTGAATTCAATTTTGCAACATATATTCTAAAATAAATAATAATGATTGGCATTTCAACTATACACGATTGACATTTTAACTTATCAAATCATTATACATAAAAGTTTGGAGTCAACTTTTCTACATATATTCCAAATGTAACTTTTTACTTTTCCATATTCTTGAATTTAAAAAAAAATAAGGGTAAACCCTTTATAAAACCAATTGGCATTTCACAATTATACCTGACATTTCAACTTATCAAATCATAACCACATATAAGATTGAAGTCAACTTTGATACATATATTCTAAATATATCTTTTAAGTTTTCAAGATTGTTAAATTTTCAAAAACTGAGCGTAAACCTTTTGTACATAGTAAAAATAAAAATATACAGAAATCACTTTCAATTTATATCATCACATATTTTAATTTCAATGCCTCAATTTTTTTTTTAACTTTTTTAAGATTTTGAGATTTTAAACTTTTCAAATTTAAACACCAAACTTTGATTAGTAAAAAAATTTCAATTTTTCAAACATCTCAAAATTCAAAAGTGAAATGTATTCAAACGTTTAGAATTCAAATTTTTAAATTTTCATATTTTAAAGTTTAAGCTCAAGTTTTTTCTTGGCTGCATAAAACAGGTTGAATTTTTCAAACATCAATCCGTTATTGCCTCGCCAAGTTACAACTCTTAAAATCATCACAGCCGTAATCATCATGTCCAAACACAACAGCATAAACAAACCCAAAACAACGTCATTTCCAGACACACAATCAGATTTCAGCGTCACTACCGGCCAAACACACATCACGCAACAAATTTTGGTTAAACTCACAAGGTCAAACTATGGAGCTTTACATATTAAGCAAGGTCTTGAAACAAAAGGCCTAGAACCTTATTGATTCTCAAAAACTACAATACACAATGTAACCACCAAAAACCATAAAACGACGCCACTGTCAAAAGAACACACCACTAACATCAAATTTCAGAAGCCACAAAACAACTAAACGTCTTATACAATGGCTGCAATAACGGAGGTTGCAAAAGGGGAGATATCCCACACTTAACCATCCTTCTGTCTTACCAAGCCAAACCACAAATAACACTTTTCGTAACTACCAAATTCAAAGAGCAAACATTGGCACACAAGTTCCCAACAGTTCCGGCCTCAAGTAATATCGCCATCCCATAAAATAGATCTGAATACACTCGTTTTTTCATATATCTAATTTTTCTGAACAAAAAAAAACATAAAAATAAGTTTAAAAACACAACTTATCGAGCGATATCAATAACATAACAAAACCACCAACAGGAAACAACCAGAAACAACTATCACAAACCACCAACCGGAAACAACTAATTAGTTGAACTTTCATAATGTTTTATTTTTTTTTCACTTTTCTGCCAAGGAAGAGATATAATTGAACACAATAGTTTCCATTTTTCGGTTACAATTTGTATTTCAAGGTGTATTTCAATGTTAGACCAAGATTCAAGATTTCATTTTCAAGTTTGACCATGCACCTGTTATATGTAGTTAAGATATTCTATTTTTGAAATTTTATTTAGTTTATCCTACGACAATACATTGTCTTCTACTTTGCTATCACATCAAAAATAGGTCTCTCATGCACTTAAAATCTAAAAAGATAAAAAGACAAAGAAAAAAAAATAAAAAATAATAATAAATAAAAGAATAAAAAAAACAAAAAAAAAACATATCACGCAAATGCACAAGTTTATCATCCACTAAAAAATCACAATTCACAAGTCAACAATAGCATGAAATCATCAATAAAATCACAATTCCACTCAATTATGCAAATGCACAGATTTATCATCTACTAAAAATACAATTTACAAGTCATCACACTAGCATCAAATCATTAATATAGAGTAAAAGAGTAAAATACATTGTTCGTCCTTAAAATTGTACCCAAAATACCATAGAGTAAAAGAGTAAAATACATTGTTCGTCCTTAAAATTGTACCCAAAATACCAGTGTTGCCAAAATCGGCCGATTTTCACTAGGCGGCCGATTAACCAGCTATTAATCGCTAGGCGGGGATTAATCGCCCCGATTTTCACTAATCAGTCTTATTAATCGGTTTAGTCAAAATCAGTCAACATACCGATTAACCGGATAAAAATTTGCTAAATCGGGCATAAATCGGCCAAATCGAATAAATCGGCAACTTCGTTACGAATAGAAATTGGCTGAATCAGGCATAAATCGGCCAAATCGAAAAAAACTCGGCTAGATCGGCCAAATCGAAAAAAAATCGGCTAGATCGGCCAAATCGGGCATATAGTTTCAAAATTAATAATTTTATATATAAAAAATCCAATCTGATTAATCATCGATTAATCCCCTGCCTAACCGATTAATCGCTAGGCAGTAACCAGCCGCCCAGCTACCGCCTAGCGATTTTTGCAACCTTGCAAAATACACGTTTGATCTCTTTTTCAAATAAGCCTACCATCCATCCCTCACATCTCCATTTTGCACCAACATTAGTCCCGTTGACCAAGTCAACTAACACTTCTCTCGTTACACCCGTTAGTCCCAAAATACATAGGGAAATTTAGTCATTTTGACTATCTTCATCTTCAACCACTTTTTTCTTAACATATTTCATTTTTCTTTTAAATCAAAATCATCTAATTTCTTAATTTCATTTTTCTTTTAAATCAAACTCATTCAAATAACACATACACANACCATCCATCCCTCACATCTCCATTTTGCACCAACATTAGTCCCGTTGACCAAGTCAACTAACACTTCTCTCGTTACACCCGTTAGTCCCAAAATACATAGGGAAATTTAGTCATTTTGACTATCTTCATCTTCAACCACTTTTTTCTTAACATATTTCATTTTTCTTTTAAATCAAAATCATCTAATTTCTTAATTTCATTTTTCTTTTAAATCAAACTCATTCAAATAACACATACACACACACTAAGTAACAACACACACCACCATCATTTTCATCTATCTTAAAAACATAAACATCTCTCTCTCTCTCAAATAACTTTTGTTTTTCATTTTTCTCATAAAAAATACACACGCCATACACCCAAACCACATTTAACAACCAAAACGCAAATAAACCACGAAGCTTGTTAAGACCGTCATTACAAATCCACCATCAACATCCGACCAAAACAACCATGGTAACCCTCCACTACCATAACCCACCAAGGGTCGAAACATGAAGACGGAGCTTACATACGAGTTTGTTAAGAACGTTTCTGTTATAAGACCTGTCATAATTTGACACTTAATCTCTTTTACTAAAGCATCAATGTCATCATTCACCAACTCTACCCATGACATTGTATGCAAATCTCTAGCCACCATCATATCAGAGGCAGGGGCGCAGCTACATAGGGGCGGGAGGGGGCGCCCGACCCCCCGAAATTTTTTTTGCGATGTAGGGGGTATATAGTTTTCGTGTAGAAAAATTTCGGTATATTCGGTTTCGACCCCCCATTTTTTGCGATATAGGGGGTATATAGCGTTAGGAAAAAAAATTAGATCCCGACCCCCCACTGAAAATTTTCTAGCTTCGCCACTGACAGGAGGGTGACTACTTAATGAAATATAATATGATTAGACAAATCATTTGCTTTTTACTGACATGGATATAACTACTTAATGACAATTATGTGAAAGCTTAAATTTTTACACGAAATATGACATGATATAACAATTCAGTTTTTGTAAACTAAAATAGATATGACAAATCACTGACAATTACGTGAAAGCTTAAAATTTTACACGAAATATGACATGATTTGACAATTTAGTTTTTGTACACTGAAATAGATATGACAAATCACTGGCAATCACCCACTACCATTTTATTTACCCATAAATACCCTTAACTTCAATATTTTTATACACAATTTCACAATTATTTAACAAAATGTCTCAACAAAACACTCCTCGAAACACAAAACAATCCTCGAACACACAACAACGATACCACAACTCACCATTCGTATCACCAATGCATGCAATTTACTAACTCGTGTAACACACCATCTTCTTTACACGAGTTATGACTTGGCACCTTTATTTTTTTTTCGACTTGCTTCTTCCGGATGCATGAAATTTACTAACTTGTGTAATGCACCATATTATTTACGAGTTATAACGTGGTAACATTATTTAATTTGTTTGTTGGACTTGATCAATTTCTGCCGTACGCGTGTAACTCGTGTAAGGAGTGTACTTCTTTACGCAAGTTGCAGGTCCAATTTGGCAAATCAAGAAAAACTAGTCTTTTTTTTCAAACACACCTTCTGACGGACCAACTAAGTAATTTTCGCTTAAGAAATTGGATGAGTTTGATTTAAAAAAGAAAAAAAAATGAAATATGTTAAGAAAAAGAGGTTGAAGATGCATATATACTCAAAATGACTAATTTGCCCTCTTTATTTAAGACTAACGGTGAGTGACGAGAGAGTTGTTAGTTGACTTGGTCAACAGACTAACGCTGGTGCAAAATAAAGATGTAAGAGATGAATAGTAGACTTATTTTGAAAAAAGGATGAAACGTGTATTATACTATATAACATTTGGTGGGATTGTTCCCCCCTCCCACTGCTACAGTGCTTTTCTTGTATTTTATTCACACAGTACGTTAGTTACTGTAGCAACGACCGTTATTTATTTATTTACATATTTATTTTTATTTTTTTTTAAATTTCACCTGCGATTGGTCCTTCGTCTTACAGGTTTGTTGCACATTTAGTCCTTATAACTAACGGTCGTTAAGTTATTTAACGACTGTTAGCTAATGACCGTTATCTTTAAAATTTTTTTTTAAATTCGTACGAAATTGGTTCTTCATCTCAGAGTTTGGTTGCATATTTAGTCCTCTCATAATTTACATAATTGGTCCTTCGTGCTATTCGTCCATTGCAAAGTCAGTCCTTTGTCACTAAATTGACGTTAAGTAGTTACCGGCCGTTATCACGCTTTCCTATTCGGAAAACACCCCGCGGCAACGCGCGGGATTCCCATCTCGTTTTGATACAACTTTAGAAAGGAACGGCGTATTTTACTCTCTAATAAAATCACAACTCCAGTTTATTACACAAATGTACAAATTTATCATCCACTAAAAAATCACAATTCACAGGTCCCCCTATCTAATCATCAATAAAATCCGTAGACACGGTCGGTAAGCGCACACAAATATTGAAGTTGACAATCTAAAAAAGTATAGGTTGTTGTTTAAGATTAAAAAGTTATAGCTAGTCGGCACACATAATTTGAAGTCCAAAATAGTAAACAAAACAATTAATACCACATTTTAACTCCATCAAAATCAACAAATCATTATTCTAAGTTTATAAAATTATAAATGTATGACCTGACCACGTCTACATTGTACTACTTGTCTTAAATTAGTAGTTGAAAAACCCAAATCTTAAAGTGTGAGTGAGTTTTCTTGTAATAATTCTTGCATAACAAAATCCAATCCAATCCAATCCATTATGGAAGATAAAGTGAGTCGTCGGATTGAAACCATTAAAAAACACGTTACTTCTTCAACTGCTGCTGCTGATCTTCAGTCAACGCTCCTGCTGCCCAACCACACTGCCGGAGAGTTTTTTGCTGGTATTTTATTTATTCATTTATTTATTTATTTTTGTTTTTTGTTTTTTATTCTGTTAGGTTGTAGCAAAAAAAAAATATATATATATATATATTAGTTTAAGCTTATATGTGGCTTATGAGCTTATTTGTTTTTTCGGCTTGTATTTCATAAGTCTCAATTTTCTGGCTTATTTTGAGACTTGTGGGCTTATATAAGTTTATTATGATATGATAAACTTTTATAAAGCTTATGATATATATGCCGAAGTCAAATAAGCTTAAACAAACACCCCTAACATGCAGTTTTAGGCATTAATAAGACTTAGTTTTAGGCATTATTTTTACGGCGTATGATTTTATTGGTGGATGCGGAGATTAGCATCTAGCTTTAGGATTATGTAAAAAGTTATATGTCGATTTGTCGGTGGGACCGAAAAGTCACCATGGGATTTTTAGTTTCTTTTACGGGCGTTTATGATTGGCCTTTTTTTTTTAAAAACCAATCAAACTTACATACTTCCCCTTACTACTCGTAAATCATGCTACTATATCAACCCAAATACAAAAAGTACAGCAGCAGAAACCAATATGTATAGCAGCAGAGTCTCGAAGCTAGCAGTAGAGTAAATTACAACTAGCAGCAGAGTAGTAAAACTAGCAGTAGAGTAGTATTACCAGCAGTAGAGTCAAAATACGCTAGCAGTAGACCGAGCAGTAGTGTAATATATGCAGCAGCAGAGTTATAAATTCCCAGCAGCAGAGTTATACATATGGCAGCAGAGTTAAAATTTTCGAGCAGCAGAGTTAATAGCGTAGCAGCAGAGTGAAAATCATAGCAGCAGAACGAATAATAAGCGTAATCCACGTTAGTTAGGGTTTCATCACCATTATATGAATTAGGAACAGCATAAAGGATACTTTTTTTTTTTATATAAGTATCCAGACGACACCTTAAAATGTCGCAAAAGTGTCGCTAAAACCCTAAAACCAACAAAAATCACTCATACACCTCCACAACTGCTTTCTTTCATGAATTTTTAGGCACCAAACATCATATAACCAACTTCTATGATAAATTTATTCAATAGAAACCGAAATCAAAGAAGAAAACCCTAAAAATTTGACTTACATGAACTTTTTCTGCAGCAGACTTTGAGAATTTTTATATTTTTACTGAGAGCTCAGATCGAAGATCCCTCCGGTGGAACTCTTCCTTGATATGTTGAGAACCTCCAATAAAAATTTCAGCCCGATCCAACGGTTAACGAAGGAGCTATCACTGTTACAAAACTGCTTTGCAGAAAGTTGCGAAAATTGTAACAAACTCGAATTTTTCTTGTTTTTCTTCGTTCTTTGACAAACGAAACCTTGTGAATCCCTAGGTAACGAGCTCCCCAAGCTCTGATACCACTTGTAGAATCGTTGTAGCTCGAGGTTGTTTAGACCTCATATCATCTAGGGTTAACAAAATGATAATAAATACAATATGGCAGCGGAAAATAGAAAATCAAAGTTATTGACACAAAGTTTTTCACCATCATCACCTCCAATTATTATTTGATCAGAATAAAACGTGTTACCTAACTGTAACAGGGATCTAAGACACCTCAGATTCTGAGGTATCCCGAACAACTAACTCTAGTCCCTAGGCGTTACATGAAAACCACCCCTAGACACACACACACACCTTTCTGTAAATTACATTGTGGGAAGAACTTATGTAAAACCTGTACCTTGCCTCTCTTTATATAATAGAGAGTGCTAGGGTTTACAAAGAGAAGAATACAGAATATTTAGACAATCGTAGTAACATAATAATAATATTTCCTGTATCTTTGTCTTTTGCAGCTTTCTCTCTTTGTCAATATTAGTCCCTTTGTTTCATTCTTATATTCATTTTGTCACATCAAATCTAGAATCCCAACAAAACATGTCTCTTATTACAAAGTGGTAAATTCCTAGGGTGTTCTTCTACTTATTCAACTTTATTCTAGCATCTACTCTTAGAGACAGGCGAGACTCTATTGTTCCTTGTATTGCTCCTAGGCTGTAGTCTGCTACTCCTAGAGGTGCGTTCTAATCCTGTAGAAGGCAAGGCACACACATTAGGATTTATATTGTTGTCCTTAGAAGTTGTTTTAGCATTCCTAGACTCTTTAGAATTATCTTTTACGCTTTTGTCGTTTGTTCCATATGTATTAGATGTGGAGGTAGACGTAATAGTGGGACTAATCCTAAAAATACCAGGTGCTATCACTTTTGCTGTTTCGACAACCGCTTTTCCTTTATCAGCAATCTTTTCATTTTCATTATTCTTGGGCAAGGGGGTTGGAGTGACTGGTTTTGTCAAATCATTTTTCACATTGACTTTTGGAACAGATTGAGAAATCGACATTTTTGGTTTAACAATCGGTTTTGAAGTATTATCTTTGTCCGAAGTCGATGGTTTTGCAAAGTTAGTGTCCACACCCTTTCCATTTTGACTTTCTAGCTGAGGCCTCAAAAGATCATTTTGCGCTTTCATGTTTTTGAAGGCATGCTCATACGACAATTTGTCATACTTGCATTCTTTGCTTTTTCGATCAAGTTGTTCAAAATATGACACGTTTTCTTTTTCAAGTTTAATAAGAGCTGATGCGTGGGTTTTGTAACCTATGCACTTAGGTTTNAGTATTATCTTTGTCCGAAGTCGATGGTTTTGCAAAGTTAGTGTCCACACCCTTTCCATTTTGACTTTCTAGCTGAGGCCTCAAAAGATCATTTTGCGCTTTCATGTTTTTGAAGGCATGCTCATACGACAATTTGTCATACTTGCATTCTTTGCTTTTTCGATCAAGTTGTTCAAAATATGACACGTTTTCTTTTTCAAGTTTAATAAGAGCTGATGCGTGGGTTTTGTAACCTATGCACTTAGGTTTTATCTCTCAAGGGATCTTGAGAAGCTTAGAACCCCCACCAGGCAGTGTACCTGACCGATGTAGTATAGTAAAGTGGCAAGTACCGGGTGATTGATCGTTCTCTCGGGGAATAGTGTCGTTAGGCTTGAAAAGCTACTCTAATTAGGTCTAAGGGTTGAGGGATGATTCTTTTTGTATTTTTATGTTTTATGAAAGCAAGTAAAACTCTCGGTTTTGGAAGGAGTGGGCGGAATTAGGTGCTAGCCAACTAACCCAAATATCTACTTTTGCAAATAAAATTAAATAATAAGAAAATTAAAGTGGTTGTGAAACTTATAAATAAGAAATATATGTTTACTTATATTTCCTTACTCCCTAGCTATCTTTTATATGTTAATTGGTTTGTTGTGATTATGTGGATGACGGGTTGTATTCCTTTAAACCATTCGTAGGGCCGTGTACGATCTTCCCTAACTCTATAAGCTCCTACTTCCCTCCTATGTCGAGCCGATTTAAGCTCCTAACATGGGATCATTAGAATTCGCTCATGCATTAAATACAACCAAATAATTGTAGTACACATCCGATTCATGTTTCTTAAGACGTTCAAGCAAGTTACCGTATAGGAGGTTAGCCTGTTTTCTTAAGCCTAACATCGACTTCACCCAACCACAATAATCACAAGCAAACCAACAACATATAATCAATAGCTAGTTTTCATTAGATCTAAGCAAACACAATGAAAACCTAGCCTAGCATGTTAATCGAAAGACAAGCATAAGATATAATCAAACAATACATAGACATATTGATTGATTTGGAAGAAGACTTATCTTTAATTAAACATTCAGGTTTCAAGGGTGAAAAACCCTTAAAAATACTGCAGAATACGAGCTAGGGTTTTTCCCAATAGTTGTACACTAATGAATGAAAATTAGAAAAGTATATATATATTTTACAAGCTGAAGGCATCACGTTCTAGTGCGTGACGCCGTCACCTCGCCGCCAAACTTATATTCGGATTGCTCAGATCTCATTCTGACGCCGTCCCTCTTTAACCTTCTCTGGGCCGTCTCCATTTGTGCCAAAACATGACGGCCTAGGTCCAATTACTCGTGACACCGTCACCCTTTAAAACTTCAAATCTTTCTAGGGCGTCTGGTGTAAAAATCATCGTTCGTTTGTCAAAGCGTGACGCCGTCACACTCTAAAGCGTGAAGCCGTCAGGTACTATTTCCAGCATATTTTGAGACTTTGTCGTTTTCTTCACTTTTATGCTCCAAAAACGTCCAAAATACTTCCTTTTCCAGAATTCCTCTTCAAAGTACCTAAAATGACAAAAGGAACGATTTAGGGCAATATTTGATCAAATAATTACGGATTAGGGCTTAAATGACCCCCTAAAAGCGGTACACTTTTCACTTCATCAATTACCCTTACACTTGAGATTTGCTTGTCCTCAAGCAAATGCGCTTTTATTCCAATCAAAATATGAGCCATGGATCATTTAACACGAAGATAAAAGTAATTACAACAAATAGTCATTCAACCCTAGTCATAATAAGCACGGAAATCATACACTAGCACCTCACAAATAGTGTTTGGATACTCTCATCTCTCGGGTGTTATAAACCTATATAACTAGATTGGAAATGGAAGAAATATCACTCACTACCTGTCATAGCAAATAGATTACCATAGGCTTGGGAAAGGATCAAAAACCTCCTCCACTAGGTGTAAGCACCTAAGATAAACTATCAAAGAGGGCTTTACAAAGGGTTATAATGTTAGGTGTAGGGATATGATAACACGGTTTGGTTGGAATAAAGGGTATTTTTAGTGGTGGCGAGCTAATTATCTTGATCAAATACATGCATAAGGTGGCGTTGCTAAGCCAAGACTCGACTCGACTTAAGCTAATAATAAAATAACAAAAACATAAATAAAGATAAAAGTCCGTATGTTTTTTCTACTTTTCTTTTTCCATTTTTTTTTTTGGCATACACTCTTGCCCTACCATCCAAAATAATACATAATAGGGGCCTCGGTTCTCCCCTTACACTTGAACTTTTACATACTTTACAATAAACTATTCTAACGACTCGAATTAAGATAATTGAAAAACTTGGAGTACTTTAAAATATTAAGACACATATGGGGGTAATAATTGACTTCTTCCCCATTACTCCATTACATTAGTACTTTACCCATGAGTCCCAATCGTCCCAAAACAATATGTACAAGGATATGACTCGACTTAGCAACCATGTAAGTAACACATATGGGGGTAATAATTGACTTCTTCCCCATTACTCCATTACATTAGTACTTTACCCATGAGTCCCAATCGTCCCAAAACAATATGTACAAGGATATGACTCGACTTAGCAACCATGTAAGTAATAAGATAATTAACTAAGGGTTTAACAAATTTTGTCACAATAATGCACTAAAGATGAGTGCATACAAGGTAGGCTAAGGCGATTTGGGTGTACATTTGGGTGGATTGTAAATAAAATCTTCCTTTAAGTAAAATTCTTAAAGTTAGAAACGAAAAGATAGGCTCGGAGGGGTGTACTAGGGGTATCGTGTACTAAAAATGAGTACAACACTAAGGTGTGGGAGAATTACTTGACTTTATTAGTCAAGTTCATTGGCTTCATTGGTCAAGTAATTATAATACGGGTTTAAAAACAAGGGTTATCCTAATGCTTCTTATCATGTAGTAAATCTAACTACACGAATATAGTCTCACTTGTGGATTTGGGATGGTCACTAACGCAAGTTCTAGAATCTATAGGCTACCGGTACGCACACAAGCATCAAAAATGAATACTTTTCCTAACAATTCTAGGGGCGAACCTCACATATTTGGGGGAAAATTTTTTGAGTGGTACGGTTTTTGTGCTAGTAATACAATTCCCTATCCATGAGACGCTTATTATTCCTAAAGTATCACTTCTAAATGTTGTAAAAAATTTTAAATTTTCACTAAAATTGCCCTAGCAAATGTTTCTCTTGGTTTTATTACACAAGTACCTTTAGACAAAACAAAAATCAAGCGTAAAAGCATTTTCTAAGGCGCTTCATTTACCCCCCCCCCCTTACACTTAAACCGAACATTGTCCCCAATGTTCACATAAAAGATGTAAAAGTAGAAAAAGAAAGAATGAAACAAATACTCCCCTGATTTTTGGCGTGGATCGTGTGGTAACATGGTTAGATCTTCTTCCAAGATAATGTAAAAGCTCCAAGCTCAAAGCGAATCCATAAGCTTGATGTCATGAACTTGATTCCATGTTCACCTTCTTGTCCAAAATAACCTTTTAAACCTGAGAAAATAAACTAGGCAAACCTCATGTAAAATCGGCGGCAAAATCTATATAAGGATATAATGCTTGTGGAATGAAAATTTTGCAGATGCCTGGAATTAGAGGTGCAGTAATCACTACTAGAAAAAGGGCTATCCTTGACTCCAAATGCGAGTCAAGAAGAGGTCTTATGACGCGCAAATGCGAGTCAAGGATGGACCAGTCATAAATCTTCATGACTCACATTTGTGCGTCATCCCTCTATGACGCGCACTTATGACACACGTTTTATGACTCTCCTTTTTGCGTGTCATAACCTAATTTTTTTAAAAAAAATTAATTTTTTCCAGTTCCTAATTTTCTATTAAATGACAATTAAAAACCTGATAATACAAAATTAAAAACACAAATGTCAAATATCCACCTAATGTCAATCTATATTCCCAACATCAATAACAATAACCATTCATTACGACCATTATTATGCCGAGACCATATGCTAGCGTCTAACCTATCTCCGTTCTACTAATTCTTGTTATAACCACAACATAACAACTTCAAGTCCCATTTCCATACTTCGTCAACAAACAAACTACGACAATTTTGCCCAAAAAAAATCATGTCAACAAGAACAACACAATAAGAACATTATTGGCAACCAATAATGTTCTCATTCTTTTGGAGGCTTCACGATGCTCCCAACTTTTGGCATTGAAAATAAACCAACCGAAAGCCGAGTCTTGTTTGCATTCATCACCACCCTATGAAAAGGTGCATGCAGTCGCCCATTCGACAAAACCTACATTCACAGCAACATAAGTATTAATTTCTAAAATGATCCCTATATTAAACAACAAAAGGAACGCATCATTATATTATATAATCCATAACCAAAAACGAACAAAGAATATGTCTGATCTTATATTAAACAACAACAGGAACACATCTCATACAACACAACTTCACTACTAAACCTAACAATTTCAATCAGATCTTATCTAAAATATGACGAAACCGATAATTTATCAAATTGACTCCGATAAACAGAAAATACAATACAACTTCACTACCAATAACGTATCAAATTGACTACGATAAACAGAAAATCAGATCTAACGGAATTGTATCAAGTTGAGCTTATGGCTTAAATAAGCCATAACCTCATGTCACGAGCTGATAAAAGCGAGCTCATGAGCTTTTCCAGATTAAAATTAAGCTCATTACCCCGAAAAATAAACTAATTCAAAAACTCCTTACTGAGGTCGTTGTCTTTTATGCAGCATCTAAGTGTTTCTTTTTAAGTGTAAAAATAGTAAGTAATCCAAACACCAGTTTTTAGGATTGCTTAAGATGAATTCTTATCTGCTAGTGAACGTATCAATAGAGTAAGTCACCTGTATGTCCTGGATATGTGACCGCATCTACCATGAAATGCCTTGATAGCCTTCTCAAGATCCGAATTAGTCATATACCCAAGAGCTAAAGCATTACTGCATGGAAGATATTAAAAAATCACCAAAAGTGAATCAAACTAATTATTGAAAAGTTGTGAAGACTTATAATACAGTCTCTGCAGATGGTTTTCTTCGGACAAATGTCTTCCTGAACCAGCATATGTTTTATCCACAAAACCTGTTGATCAAAGAAGAATTCAGATATGCTGAAAGATTATATAGAACCCCTCTTTTTCTGGATAATTATTCTTCTTAGGATATACCTCCAGTAAATTTATATTCAAGTATTCTCATATGTAAAAGGTTAGGTGTGGGTCACTTTTTACATGATCATGCATTAGGTGCATGCTTACGTACCAAACTATTGTAGTTCCAAAATACTTAACTGCTACATCTGAATCACAATTTGTGACCATGAGTAAGATCCAAAAATAAATTACATGTTTTATTTCAATAGACTATGATTTTAATACACAAAAGACCTGGACAGTCATAATAAGAATAACTACTCTATGGCATTTAAGTATCTTAGAATGATTATATGTACTTCGCAGCATATAGTGTTTAGCACAGGGACTTAGATCAGAAGATATGATTAGCATTACTTATCCATGACATCAAGTTTTCTTCATGATGGAATAAAGATTTAATCATTTTGGAGGTCAAGATGTTTATAGAATCGCCACTACCTAAATCCATAGATAAGCACTTAAATTACGATTTACAGTAACAATTCACAAACTCCATCTAAACTCCGGTGATCAGGATCTACTATAAATCACCCTTTATTTGATATAGCAATTTTTTTCTTGTTATCAAATGGGCACAACTCAGTGAGTCAAGTAAAATTTTGTGTCAAGTGCGAAGAAGGGGGTCATAGTAGAGATCGAAGAGCCAAACTGAAATGCAATTACTTTTAGCTTCTCTCATGGTATACCTAATTTGAATCACACCTACTCTGTATCTGATGAAAGCATGCAAGAAGCATAAAGATGAACCAATGGTGAAGTAGAGACCGTCTAAATCCCAAAGAGAAATGTATGACAAAAGTCAACAGTCGCAGGCAAGTGCTATTAAGACACATAGGTTTGCACAACTTGCTAATATATATACCTCAGAAGTTATAACACATGAACGCATTCAAAAATAGCAGACTCGATTAGAATCCCCCCCCCCCAATTTAGTAGATCAAATTCACAACCTCTAAATCCTAAATTAAGAAGAAAAATAATAAAGATATGAATAAGAAGAAGCAGACCTTGCAATCAAAAGAAGTAGAACTAGGGCTCCGTTGCTGCCAAATTCGAACAGTTTTATCGCCGCTACAAGAAGCGAGGAACACCCATTCAAGTCACAAATCACTTGTGACTTGTCCTACCTTCGATTTCACAAGACCGAGACGTGAGAGCTCCAAAAATATAAAAGATGTGGTGATTTTTGGGGTGGTAACGAGAGTAAAAATAGGGGATAGGGCGCGTGTGGTAGTAGATCAAAGAGATGAGGTGATGGGGGTTCCAATGGTGGTGGTGGTGTGTTATGGAAGGCGGATGTGGTGGCCGGAGACGAGGGCGGCTAGGGTTTGTTTGTGATGATGATGATGATAATAGATTAGAGAGAGAAAGACTGTGTGGGGTGATGTTGTNTTAATCAAAACCCAACCAAAAGAAATATAACTCGTGACCCCGTGGGTCGCGTTTCATCCAAATACGAGTCACAAATCACTTGTGACTTGTCCTACCTTCGATTTCACAAGACCGAGACGTGAGAGCTCCAAAAATATAAAAGATGTGGTGATTTTTGGGGTGGTAACGAGAGTAAAAATAGGGGATAGGGCGCGTGTGGTAGTAGATCAAAGAGATGAGGTGATGGGGGTTCCAATGGTGGTGGTGGTGTGTTATGGAAGGCGGATGTGGTGGCCGGAGACGAGGGCGGCTAGGGTTTGTTTGTGATGATGATGATGATAATAGATTAGAGAGAGAAAGACTGTGTGGGGTGATGTTGTGTTTGCCAGGTTATCCACACAAGGACTCATATAAAAAAAATAATAACAATAATAAAAAAGGGAGGGGCGCTAGATGTGGTCCGTGTTTTTTAAAAAATTTGAGATATGACACGAATTCTATGACACACAAAAATGCCTGTCGTCTAGCCTTCTGATTTTACAATTTATGACAGTTTTTTTATGACTTACAATTTTGCGTGTCATTATATTGTGTGCGTCATAAAATGCGAGTCAAGGATAGACCTTTTTCTAGTAGTGAATTTTTATAATCCGGCAGAAAAACTAAATTTTAAAACGTTTTCTGAAATTCAAAGGCTGACGCCATCAGAATTGATCTGACAGAATTCTTATGTTTAGTTTCCGAAAAATTTCTGGAAAAACAAATACCTTAACTCTTGGAATCCTGTAAAATTTCATTGTGACTCGATACAAGCATTTGACTCTAACAAATACTAATATGCATGTTTATTTTATATTATTACAATTCATGTTTCAATCCGTTCTTATAAACAAATTTAGATTTCCCTTACACTTATCTTTTGCAAAATACCTTTATATGTAGTTAAGACGAGGTTAAAAACAAAATAAAGCATTTTCACAATTTAATTTGAAACATGAATCAATAATGATAAAAAGAAAACATGCATACGGAAACAAATAAATTCAAATAAACAAACACACAAAACAAATAAAGCTTGAAACGTAAATAGACAACCATGATTATGATAAAAATAAATCGTCCAAGGGCCTACAAAGGCCAAATCCTACATGCATGAAATTAAATTGTTCAAGGGCCAACTAAGGCCAAATCCTAAGCTATTACAAACTGAATTGTTTTAAAACCATACATCACAAATAAATTGTTTCATTACAACTACAGAAATCACAAAACATCACTGGTTTGGTGGACCATAGCGGTAATCATAGCCAGGAGGGAGATGCCTATAGTACCCATAGGGTGGGTAGTCCTGCTCACGTCCAGGGAAGGGGTCGATCTGAAGTTGTGGGTCCAACTGATCAGGCGTGGATAGGTGCTGCATCTGACGCACTATGTGATCGTACATCTAGTCGAACCTCTCATCAGTCTGGGTCCTCCAGGTGTCCACCTGGCCCATCCATGTTCCCTGGTAAGCCTGCCAATCCCCCTGGCTCATGTTCCGGTAAGCATCAACCCTGCCACCCACTCCGTAATCCCCATACGGCTGCTGCTGTGGCTCCTGCTCATCCTCCTCATCCTCGCCACCTCCAGCTCCCTGTGCCCCTCCAATAGCATACCAGTGATACGACCCATCAACCAGCTTCATGATACAACCCATCTGCTTGAGGGACCTAGACTTAACAACCCTGCACATAGTACTGCTCAAATACCCCATGATCTCAGGTCTAAGGATCTCATAAGACCGTGCCAAACGGGTCACAAACCCCCCCTCCATAGATCTTATCACTGTCCTTCTCTCCTACCCCACCCTTCAAATAGCTCGCTACCCAGAAAGGGATGTTGCAATAAACTTCTGCTGAGTAGATGGTGTAAAGGAAAAAGAGATCAGAACCTGTGATGCGGTGGTTGGAGCTGTGGCACCCCGACAAGCTGTAGGTGAGGCACATATGAGTCAGTCTCACCCTAGCGTCCCTGATGGTAGCAGCCGACATGGTCGATGTATACACACCATTGCCAATCTCTGGCCAGAACATCGAACACCTCAAATCATTCCTAACCATCTCCCCATTCATCATCTTCCNGAAAAAGAGATCAGAACCTGTGATGCGGTGGTTGGAGCTGTGGCACCCCGACAAGCTGTAGGTGAGGCACATATGAGTCAGTCTCACCCTAGCGTCCCTGATGGTAGCAGCCGACATGGTCGATGTATACACACCATTGCCAATCTCTGGCCAGAACATCGAACACCTCAAATCATTCCTAACCATCTCCCCATTCATCATCTTCCTCAAAAACTCTCCCTGCAAAGTCTCATGCTGAGTATACAACCCCAATCTCCACCCAAGCTCAATAACCGAACAAGTCCTAAACTCACCCCCAGCCTAAAATAAATGGTGGTAGCACCAAATTTGTTTCTCGCCTCCCTCACATCAAAGCGAAAAGTAGCAAAGAACTCACGTACCAACTCATCATAGACGGGCTCTCGGATCCTAAACAACCTTTCCCATTGAGGGCCCGTGAAGTCATCAGTTTGGAAGCTCTCAAGGAAAGCCCCCTCGAGACCCTCCTCTCTAAGGAAATTCCAGTCAAGTACAACCCCATTATCGATTTGGTGGTGGAGTAATTCGGCGTATTTAGCCGTGGAAGCATTGTCATCGAACACGCTCCAACTAAGGACCGTGTCACCCAAGTTTTCGCGTTGGGGTATTGAAGAACTCCCTCGGCTGGGTCGGTGACGCTTATGCATTTCCTGGAACAAAACAAGAAGGAACGAAACGGATTAGATTGTTAATNACCCTCCTCTCTAAGGAAATTCCAGTCAAGTACAGCCCCATTATCGATTTGGTGGTGGAGTAATTCGGCGTATTTAGCCGTGGAAGCATTGTCATCGAACACGCTCCAACTAAGGACCGTGTCACCCAAGTTTTCGCGTTGGGGTCTTGAAGAACTCCCTCGGCTGGGTCGGTGATGCTTATGCATTTCCTGGAACAAAACAAGAAGGAACGAAACGGATTAGATTGTTAATCGGGGAAGTGACAATTTCTGCAGACACCTGACGCCGTCACCCTTTGCGAGGTGACGCCGTCAGGCTTATCAATTTTCAAATCCGAGATTTACGAGGGAACAATCAATATTCAAACTTCAAGTTCACAAACCAAACACCCCCTTTCGCAGCAAAATGGGCAGTTGGTCCATAGATCACGGTTCAAATTCATTATTTGCCCAATTAGTGAGTAAACCCCGCTCCTTACTAATCATCTAATGCCTTAATCATTGTTAAACCAACATCAATTAAAGGGCATTACGAGTTCTAAGCATGGATTCATCCTAGGGTTTCATGAGTTGGGGGTTTTCGAAATTGACAAATCCTATGAATAATTGAAGCGAAAAGAATGAATAAAGATTACTTACCACGTGGAGATTAGCAACGGGATGAAGCGAATCGGACCTTGAAGATTCGGAGGTGGGGTTAGAGTGGATATGGTTGGTGGGGTTTGTGGTGAAAGGGATAGATATGAGATTAAAATTGCAGTCTAGTCGAGGTGACAGCGTCACCCTTTGAGTCTGACGCCGTCAAACCTGCGTCCCACAATATTTTGAGGCATTTGACAAATTACCCTCTGTACTTTTGTGAACAACTCGTCATGGTTATCAATCATGGCTACTTTGTGTCGTTCAACAAGTTCCACCTGGGTCAAATGTTTTGTTGCTGTCGCGAGGAGCAGTGTAATTTTGGATAGGGTCGGTTATTGCCTTGCCCGGATCCACGTCTTCCTCTTGGTGAATAATGGGTGAGGGAAGGAGTTGGTTCAACGAGGTTTTTGAAAAAGGAGTGCGTTTGAGTTGAGTCTTTTGCACGCCTGGCTTAAAGCCAAAGGATCGTTAACTCACCTCAGGAAAATCAGTGGGCATGACTTGTAAACTTCCTACAAAGATGTCGTGAAGCTGAGGATACGTCTTGTCGAGAAGGAGTTCAGGAGAGTGATGGTGATTCAAGGGTGGATTCCTTGGGAGACGTACCCCAAAGTCATTCTTGCTAATCGTTTCACTAGGGAGTGCGAAGATTTTCTCAATCTTCTCGGGGGCACTTTCTTCCCTAATTTTCACCCGGATCCATGAGATGAAGTCATCGGTCATACTCATGAACATTTTTCGGGTTTCTTCCACACGAGCTTCTAATTGTTGAATCTGTTTCTCTTGGTTATCCACGAAAGTTACCATTATTCCCTCGAACTCCTCTTGTCGTGAAAATCCAGGAAACGTATATCCAACATTTGCCATATGCACCTCGGCCCGCGTTAATTCTTTAACCTGCCTTTCGATGTCATCAAATAGCTGCTCTTGGGTCGCGTTCATGTAGTCCAGGCTTCCTTCCCCTAAGAACATTGGGTCCTCCCATTCTTCCTCTTCGTATCGTGCTAGGTCCTCAATGACCTCCCAGCATTTATCAACGCTGAGTCTGCTTAATCTACCATTGGCGGCGTAGTCTATGGCCTTCCTAGTTGGAGGATTGACTTTGTCATAGAAAATTTGAATTTGGAACCAACGTTCAAGACCGTGGTGAGGGACTTTTTGGAGTAAGTCCTTGAATCAAGTCCATGCCTCGTAGAGGGTTTCGCCTTGACGTTGTTGAAATGCCAAGATGTCATTCCTTAGCTTTGTGGTTCTTCCCGGTGGGAAAAATTGAGCTAGGAAGCGAGTGGTGAGATTATCCCAAGAGGTGATGGATCCTGCTGGTAGACGTTCTAGCCACTGACTAGCTTGGTATTGCAAAGAGAATTGGAAGAGACGTAATCGGGTAGTCTCTCGAGTTTCAACATTAAGGTCTATGGAGTCAACGATTTTAAGAAAGTCCTTGAGATGTTGATTTGGATCTTTGGAACGAAGTCCATGGAATGCACATCCGCTTTGCACCAACCGGATGGTGTCGGATCGCAAGGGAGACACATTGGCTCCTTGGGTGAGCTCAATGGTGTTTCGGTAGCCTTGATGGCTAGGACGGGAGTATTCTCCTAAAGTACGGGCTCTAGGAGGTTGGTTTGGTTGGGTTGGGTTGTTGGGATCAAATATATTACCACCTTCCATGATGGCAGATGGAAATGGTTACGAACAAAAACACGAAGAAAAAGATAGACTAAAGAAATCCTAGAAAAATAAAAATAAAAATCTCACTAGAAAGGATTCTAATGAGTAGACCTAAATAAAAATAAAATTTTCAACCTAAACAATAACTATTCCCCGGCAGCAGCACCAAAAACTTGATGCGCGGGTTTTGCAACCTATGCACTTAGGTTTTACCTCTCAAGGGATCTTGAGAAGCTTACAACCCCCACCAGGCAGTGTACCTGACCGATGTAGTATAGTGAAGTGGCAAGTACCGGGGGATTGATCGTTCTCTCGGGGAATAGTGTCGTTAGGCTTGAAAAGCTACTCTAATTAGGTCTAAGGGTTGAGGGATGATTCTTTTTGTATTTTTATATTTTATGAAAGCAAGTAAAAATCTCGGTTTTGGAAAGAGTGGGCGGAATTAGTTGCTAGCCAATTAACCCAAATATCTACTTTTGCAAATAAAATTAAATAACAAGAAAATTAAAGTGGTTGTGAAACTTATATATGAGAAATATGTGTTTACTTAGATTTCCTTACTCCCTAGCTATCTTTTATATGTTAATTGGTTTGTTGTGATTATGTGGATGACGGGTTTTATTCCTTTAAACCATTCGTAGGGCCGTGTACGATCTTCCCTAACTCTATAAGATCCTACTTCACTCCTATGTCGAGCCGATTTAAGCTCCTAACATGGGATCATTAGAATTCGCACATGCATTAAATACAACCAAATAATCGTAGTACACATCTGATTCATGTTTCTTAAGACGTTCAAGCAAGTTACCGTATAGGAGGTTAGCCAGTTTTCTTAAGCCTAACTCGACTTCACCCAACCACAATAATCACAAGCAAACCAACAACATATAATCAATAGCTAGGTTTCATTAGATCTAAGCAAACACAATAAAGACCTAGCCTAGCATGTTAATTGAAAGACAAGCGTAAGATATAATCAAACAACACATAGACATATTGATTGATTTGGAAGAAGACTTATCTTTAATTAAACAACAAGGTTTCAAGGGTGAAAAACCCTTAAAAATACTGTGGAATACGAGCTAGGGTTTTTCCCAAAAGTTGCACACTAATGAATGAAAATTAGAAAAGTATATATAGATTTTACAAGCTGACGGCGTCACGTTATAGAGTGTGACGCCGTCGCCTCGCCGCCAAACTATAATTCGGATTGCTCAGATCCACTTCTGACGCCGTCCCCTTATAATTCTTCCAGGCCGTCTCCCTTTACCACATAACGTGACGGCCTAGGCGTCACAAAGCGTGACGCCGTCACAAAAACTCTCTGGGGCGTCTCGTGTAAATTTCGTATCCATCTCTTTGTCAAAGCGTGACGCCGTAACACAGCAGAACGTGACGCCGTCAGGTACTGTTTCCAGCATATTTTGAGACTTTGTTGTTTTCTTCACTTTTATGCTCCAAAAACGTCCAAAATAGCTTCTTTTCCAGATTTCCTCTCCAAAGTACCTAAAATGACAAAAGGAACGATTTAGGGCAATATTTGATCAAATAATTACGGATTAGGGCTTAAATGACCCCCTAAAAGCGGTACACTTTTCGCTTCATCAAATACCCTTACACTTGAGATTTACTTGTCCTCAAGCAAATGCGCTTTTATTCCAATCAAAATATGAGCTAGGGGTCATTTAACACGAATATAAAAGTAATTACAACAAATAGTCATTCAACCCTAGTCATAATAAGCACGGAAATCATACACTAGCACCTCACAAATAGTGTTTGGATACTCTCATCTCTCGGGTGTTATAAACCTATATAACTAAATGGAAATGGAAGAAATATCACTCACTACCTGTCATAGCAAATAGATTACCATAGGCTTGGGCAAGGATCAAAATCCTCCTCCACTAGGCGTAAGCACCTAAGATAAACTATCAAAGAGGGCTTTACAAAGGGTTGTAACGTTAGGTGTAGGGATATGATAACACGGTTTGGTTGGAATAAAGGGTATTTTAGTGGTGGCGAGCTAATTATCTTGATCAAATACATGCACAAGGTGGCGTTGCTAAGCCAAGACTCGACTCGACTTAAGCTAATAATAAAATAACAAAAACATAAATAAAGATAAAATGAAACGAGATGGTAGTCCGTATGTTTTTTTCTACTTTTCTTTTTCCAATTTTTTTTCGTTTTTTTTTTCATACATTCTTGCCCTACCATCCAAAATAATACATCATAGGGGGCTCGGTTCTCCCCTTACACTTGAACTTTTACATAGTTTACAATAAACTATTCTAATGACTCGAATTAAGATAATTGAAAAACTTGGAGTACTTTAAAATATTAACGCACATATGGGGGTAATAATTGACTTCTTCCCCATTACTTCATTACATTAGTACTTTACCCATGAGTCCCAATCGTCCCAAAACAATATGTACAAGGATATGACTCGACTTAGCAACCATGTAAGTAATAAGACAATTAACTAAGTGTTTAACAAATGTTGTCACAATAATGCACTAAAGATGAGTGCATACAAGGTAGGCTAAGGCGATTTGGGTGTACATTTTGGATGGATTGTAAACAAATTCTTCCTTTAAGTAAAACGCTTAAAGTTAGAAACGAAAAGATAGGCTCGGAGGGGTGTACTAGGGGTATCGTGTACAAAAAATGAGTACAACGCTAAAGTGTGGGAGAATTACTTGACTAATGTAGCCAATGTAATTATAATACGGGTATAAAACAAGGGTTATCCTAATGCCTCTTATCATGTAGTAAATCTAACTACACGAGTGTAGTCTCACTTGTGGATTTGGGATGGTCCTAACGCAAGTTCTAGAATCTATAGGCTACCGGTACAGACTCAAGCATAAAAAATGAATGCTTTTCCTAACAATTCTAGGGGTGAACCTCACATATTTGGGGGAAAAGTTTTTTGAGTGGTACGGTTTTTGTGCTAGTAATACAATTCCCTATCCATGAGACGCTTATTATTCCTAAAGTATCACTTCTAAATGTTGTAAAAAATTTTAAATTTGCGCTAAAATTGCCCTAACCAATGTTTCTCTCAGTTTTATTACACGAGTACCATTGAACAAAACAAAAATCAAGCGTAAAAGCATTTTCTAAGGCGCTTTCATTTACCCCCTTACACTTAAACCGAACATTGTCCCCAATGTTCATATAAAAGATGTAAAAGTAGAAAAAGAAAGAATGAAACAAATACTCCCCTGATTTTTGATGTGGATCGTGTGGTAACATGGTTAGATCTTCTTCCAAGATGATGTAAAAGCTCCAAGATCGAAGCGACTCCAAAAGCTTGATGTCACGAACTTGATTCCATGTTCACCTTCTTGTCTAAAATAACATGTTAAACCTGAGAAAACAAACTGGGCAAACCTCGTGTAAAATCGGCGGCAAAATCTATATAAGGATATAATGCTTGTGGAATGAAAGTTTTTGCAGATTCCTGGAATTAGAGGTGCAATAATTTTTATAATTCGGCAGAAAAACTAAATTTTAAAACGTTTTCTGAAATTCAAAGGCTGACGCCGTCAGCTTTTAAAGACTAACGCCGTCAGAATTGATCTGACAGAATTCTTATGTTTAGTTTCCGGAAAATTTCTGGAAAAACAAATACCTTAACTCCTGGAATTCTATAAAATTTGATCATGACTCGATACAAGCATTTGACTCTAACAAATACTAATATGCATGTTTATTTTATATTATTACAATTCATGTTTCAATTTGTTCTTATAAACAAATTTAGATTTTCCTTACACTTATCTTTTGCAAAATACCTTTATATGTAATTAAGACGAAGTTAAAAACAAAATAAAGCATTTTCACAATTTTAATTTGAAACATGAATCAATAATGATAAAAATAAAACATGCATACGGAAACAAATAAATTCAAACAAACAAACACATAAAACAAATAAAGCTTGAAACGTAAATAGACAACCATGATTATGATAAAAAATAAATCGTCCAAGGGCCAACAAAGGCCAAATCCTAAGCTATTACAGACTGAATTGTTTTAAAACCATACATCACAAATAAATTGTTTCATTACAACCACAGAAATCACAAAACATCACTGGTTCGGGGGACCATAGCGGTAATCATAGCCAGGAGGGAGATGCCCATAGTACCCATAGGGTGGGTAGTCCTGCTCACGTCCAGGGAAGGGGTCGATCTGAAGCTGTGGGTCCAACTGATCACGCGTGGATAGGTGCTGCATCTGACGCACTGTGTGATCGTACATCCAGTCGAACCTCTCATCAGTCTGGGTCCTCCAGGTGTCCACTTGGCCCATCCATGTCCCCTGGTAAGCCTGCCAATCCCCCTGGCTCATGTTCCGGTAAGCATCACCCCCGGCACCCACTCCGTAATCCCCATACGGCTGCTGCTGT